>QYTT01078104.1:0-22262 GCA_006980735.1 Dasypogon diadema | reverse complement strand
TTTCATTTAGCTTATAATTCGTAATAGAAATTTTTTTACAGTATATAAGTACTTGTGATATTCTCAATAAATTTAGTTCTGACTCGACCCAAAATTCGAGAAACTAAAAGTCACATTCTGTGACTTGGAAGTTTCCAAAAAGTAATAAATTTGGGCACAAGCATTTCCTTATAATTTCTTGCCTCCCTTTTGTTTGATTTTAATGATTTCATGTTCTTCGGTTTACAGCTAAATTTCTAAAAGAAAAAGCGTTAATCATATCCTGTAACAAGAAAATGCTTGGAAAATCCAGCCCAGTAAAATTAACTATTTTTTAGTCCCTTCAGTTTACAATCAGATGGGCAAAACTGACTATATAGCGGTTATAAGCAACCATTTTATGTTCCGGGCTTTTAACTAGTAGATGGTCACAAGTAAACATGTTTTAGTCAAAATTAACTATTTTGTAGTCCCTTCAAATATTTAGAAGTAACTACTTTTTGTAGTTAAAATTAACTAATATAATGTTGTTCCCAGTTTCAAACATGAAAATGGTTAAGTCATTTTTTAACCATTTTTTCTCTGGGTGTAGTCCGCCGTCCGTGACTGCACCTTTCGGCACCGGAGTCCATACCTCAGAGGTGGGGATTGTGTATCGAGGTTGTCTCCTCTAGATCCGCCAGGTTTAGTGATACCAGAGGCATTACAGGTCAATGGATGAAGAACAGCCCTGGTCCAAAATGGACCTTAGTCCCCATTTGGCTTACATAGATTTGACCATATTTTACCACTGTGTCGCTCTATTAATTACATCTTATTTCTTTTTAAAGTGTTTATCTTTTCAAAAACTTGAACAAAAAACTTGGTGAGATTTCTAAATTACATTGCGCTTCTCACGTTACATTTTTTTCGTAGTTCGAAATTTTGTAAAATTACACCCTAGGAAAATTTAAACAGAGAAGGTACAATAGAACATTACTTCTTTCATTCATTGCTCCACGCAAATTCGTTTTACTAACAAGGTGCTATGCATAACTAGGATTACTTCTCCAATTAACTGAAGTTTCCTTTGAAATCCAGTGGAATGTTTACCACTAATCCAGAAAGTACATTCCTTTTAGCGGAGGAAAATCCCTCATCCTGTCCATCTAGATTAAATCTTAACTTTTGTCGAGTCTTTAAAGTTCCATAGGTATTATATAGCTTCAGTCATGCTAACGAGACGATACACACCATGGAGCTATCTATAGAGTAAGCTCCTTGGAGTCGAGTCGAATGTGTTCACCATGTCCCTGACTTTCTTCTGCAGTGTATTCCTTATAAGCCAAATCAAGCATTTTTGCTCATTCACATGTTACAATTCAAATAACGACATGTTTCCAGAAGGAAAAGGGAGCGGATATTAGTATAGTCAATTTGCCAGGTTGCTACAGGTATCATGTTTTACAAAATCCAATATTTATCGATTCCTGCAGTCGTCGATGTAGTCATGGTAATTTGAAAGGCATTCAGAATGGAAACTTTCAAAACTCTGGAAATGATCACCACCTGACATGTCCTCTTCCTCACGTTTTCAGCAAGAAATTTACAAGGCATTCAATCACATGTTTACAGGGATATGTTCCTAGAAACGCAGTAGTCTAAAACGTGGTAATCTACTCGCTCGCTTCAGTAATTCAATATTATCGCACCCCGGAGCTATTTTTCCATTGAACAGGGCCATGGAGGGTTCGAAATAAACGCTTTGAGCTGCGGCAATGCAGGGTACACCTTGTGTTTAGACAACACAAACAGTAAATATTATAGTTTAATTGAAATTACATTCGCTCATGTCATTGTACACAAACTCGATTGCATTCTGAACGCACACATTAACAAATATTTGCCCTAGGTATCAATTATTTCTGCAAGTCAAACAAGATGTACTGCAGGGCCGGTTGCCCGTATCATTCGAATTGGCTGCAGAATTGGGAGCCTTTGTTATTCAATGTGAGTATATAAATTTTTGATGACTCTGATACTTTCCCCGTACGAATGCGGGACTTTTGTAGATCCTTCGTTTCCCCCTTCAGTTCCGAATACCCATCCCTTCCTTATCCCGTATGTATACGCTGTGGCGAAAAGGGATTCTGCGAACTCTGTCCTCCTGGAAAAATGTGAAGTAGGTGTAAGTGCCCTCTCAGTCCCAACGTCCCGCTCCTCATATATTGTTGATTGTCACTATGAAAGTCATGTCATATTTTATTAAAATGCTTTTTTTTATATTCTTTTTGAATGTAGCTGAACTGGGAGACTATGATCCACGTCGGCATTCGAATGGTTACGTGTCGGAATTTCGTTTGCTTCCAAATCAAACATGTGAGCTTGAAGCACGTGTCAGCGAGTTACATCAGCAACTAAAGGGTATGTCACCAGCAACAGCTGAACTTAATTACCTCGACAAAGTTAAATGGCATGACATGTACGGGGTTGATTTACATCCTGTCCTGGTGAGTATTTTATTACCGCTTTGGGGATTATTAAATTTCCCCCAGTTGTTTTACAATGAAAATGTTGATATGAATTACAACTCATGTGGAATTAACTTGTGTTGTTCATAATTTGGGGAAACAGTGATTGTTTTAATCAAAATATCATTTACATTCTGGCTATTTAGTGTGCGGGTTAATTAAGAGGGTTATTTATATGGCTGCAATTGCCCTGAAGTTGGCAAATATAAAATGCATTATGCAATATTTTAATAACCGGTAGGTTTATTACTGCAGGATATCACCAACTAGTTGTGAGAGAATTAAAAATTTGAAAAAAAATCTTTTTATCTATTTTCCCTCATTCATTTTTAGCTATGCCTTCTGGTAATGTGTCTACGAAATCAAAAAATATAGTGGAAGAGCGACTAATTCGGGCGGAAGTGCGGTACCTTCTTATCATTACCGCCTTTTTTCGTCAGCTGTTTGCGTTTGAAAAGCGCTTTCCTTTTTTCGGAGGGCTATCACCTCAAGCACCTACGATATTCAAGCCTGTTTAGGAGGCTCATTCAAGATTGAGGTTTTAATGTAACCTGTGATTCTTTTGGGCGCTGAACCTGAAACATTGTTTGGTGAAATGAACGCCATTTCAAAATGCTCCTTTGGTTGGCACAGCAGTGTTTCACAGTGGGATAGAATGTGTTTTGCTGTCTCATCATCCTCTGGATAGAATCTACATGTGTCATCCTCAACTATGCCCATTTTCAATAACGATATCTCAGAGTGCAGCAACCAGATAGTAGGCCTGTTAAGATCCTTAACTCAAATTTACGAAGCATGAGGAGTTCTTCCATTCATTTTCGCGACTACATTCGCTTGCTTTAGACAAACTTAACTGGTACAATATAACTATTTGGTTCTCTCTTCCCATAATTTGAAGATAACTTTGATTTCTTTACGGTCTAGCCAAAACCTAGGGATACCCTATGATGCGATAGTACAGCCGTGACGAAAAGGAAAATATATAGGGGAGAAGAGGAGTTAGGATGCCGAGTGTAGGTGTTGCTGCACATTCTGTTTGAAGAAGTGCGGCCTGCAATCCTCGGGGAAAACCGAAGATAGCAATCTTGCAGTTGGAACAATATCCATTCAAGAGCATAAGGCATGTGGCATTTCGTCTGTGTCGATTTTGGTGGTTATCGTCTCGTCGCCAGTTGAGTTTGAAGGCCTTCTCCTGGTCTAGTCCTGATATGAGTCTTGTAAATGTAAATAAACCCCTAAGATTGTTTAAGTTAGGAGAGTTTGGAATGCTTACTGCATTGATAAAGAGAGGTGGGGAAGAATTAAGTGTCTTTTTGAGGTAAGTCAAACAGCTTTGGGTTTTGGGTGCATTGAACTCGCCTTGCCCCAGGCGAGCATTTTATTGATGTCGTCATTGAGTGATGCAATCAAGAATACTCAGTTATTATCAGCAGCATTCTCGTAGTAAATCAGCGACTAATTCAAATGAGTACTCGAAAGCAAAGGATAGGAAGCGAGAAATAAGGGGTCATTGATGAAAAGCAGGAAAAGATTCGAAAACAACACAGAGACTTGCAGTACACCGGCATTGATTCTAAAGTAGTTAGAGATAACACCGTTTAAAGTAACACAGATGGAGCGGTCGGAAAGGAAATTTGCCAAAGTTATGTGCCAACATGTCGGCATGAAAACAATATTGGCGATCATGAATTAATTTCGAAGATCGAAGTGATTGCGATTGGTCTATAATTAGAAGAATGGCTAGCCTCTCCCTTTTTAGGAATTGACTGAACGTGATCATGGAATTTCCCAACAGGTTTAACCGAGGAAGAGACCTACGAAAATTTAGTGGTCCTTGATCATGGTCGCACAGACAGGGTGATGGTGGTATCTAAGTACTAGGAGGAAGTTGCCACTTTAAAGCGATGTTAGTAGCCAGTATACATGCCGAACTAGAACCAAATGATGTTGGTTAATATTTCACAGCAGTATTCAACGTTCTTTGAGGCAAAACAGTCAGTCCAGTTGATTTTCTTGAAGAATTTATTGAGCGCACCCCTTTTTCCTAATCGGTTCGCAGCCTCACTTCCCTCGACGCGTTTATGTCCTGGCAACCTGTTTTTATTGTTTCTAGCCAGTTTCTTTAGGATGTTAAGACAGTTCCAGACAGATTTAAATTTGCATTTAAAAGCTGTGGGCTCCTTTCATACCCTTGCTAAGGATATCGTGGGTACACAGCT
Source organism: Dasypogon diadema (assembly GCA_006980735.1). NCBI lineage: Eukaryota > Metazoa > Arthropoda > Insecta > Diptera > Asilidae > Dasypogon > Dasypogon diadema. The sequence goes on along the minus strand of QYTT01078104.1, from coordinate 17,554 downwards.
CCATTGCATATATTTCGGTTTAGAAGACGGTTGGTGAGGAGGTAATTCTTCAACAGCACAATATTTGGGTGCAAAGTTACTGTGAATTTATTTGCACTTCTTACCGGACTCAAAATTAGAATCAGCTCTTAATTTTAATGAATCATTGAGTTGATTCGAACTGTGAGTTTCTTGCAACCCTGTCAAAAGAACATAAATACGTGAAAAAAAATACTTGATATATTTGTAAGGATCGCTTCCCAATAAAATTCAGTTTTTACATGCCTTGGTTGATGACTTGGTATCCCTAACCTCCAGCATAATTCGAAATTTTCCACAGAGCACCATTCATGATTTTACTTACCTATTTGAATTTGTATTCGGAGTTTGCTGGTTGATTCTAATGGGAAGAAATCACATATTGCTGATTGATAAAAGTGAAGATATTTGAACAACCCATAGAACAAGCTTACTCGAACTACCCACATTTTTTTCTAGTGCCTAAACTTTTTACACTAATGTTAAATTTTTTTACTTGATCCGATCTCCATCCATTCGTCTACAAAACTCATATTACCACTGCAGACTACAAGTCTACAATCCCCCGGCCAGGCACTGGATGTACATTAGTGACTCGACGACAACATCAAGTGTGTATTCTCTGAAGCGTCATAGTAATGTTAATGGTGATTCATTCTTATATCGCAGCTTTCATGACCATTATTCCAATGAAATACATAAAGGATTGTATCCGCGCATTTTAGATGGACTTGAATAATGCAATTCTGTGATTTTTCCTAAAGTGGAATACCAACGTACAATGTACATTGGCACTTTCGTTATTCAGCTGAATAGCCCCCTCCCCTTCCTAGGAATTAACCCCAGGCAGCATTTCCCTCCAAAGTAATTTTCTTTGTCTAATTCCAAGTTATTATAAAATATAATAAATGTACGAAGGCAAACCACATGCTCTCATCACACGGGTATAAAAGGCTTATAGGAGAGTAGATATAGCTTGGGAGGGAAATAAATCTTACAGAAGTCGAAAGGAGTCTGAAAGTTAAATTAAAATCGTTAACTTTTCAGCTCTTAAACCCCACTTACATTGCTTGTTCTCACTTTAACAGTCTTCCGACGAGTAATTTCAATAAAAACAAGCCGAACAGAGAAATACCTTTGATGATGGCGTTAGAACTCGTTAAAGCCAGCTGAAATCACTCCAAACTTAAGATTCATTGCGCAAATAATTTTTAATGTTCATCTTGACCGGGGCACTCGCCTCCTCCTACGATGCTATTTATCTTAACTATTCAGCGCCCCACACAGCCTTGTGGGGGCCTAGAAAACCCTTTTCTGCATACTTTTACAGTCTTTGTCTCGTAAAAAATTTTTATAGCTTGAAGCGCTCATAAAGAAATTTGTTTTCTTTCCACAGGGCGAGGATAGTGTCGAGTACTTCCTTGGACTGACACCGAGCGGCATAGTGGTGCTCCGGAACAAGACGACTGTGGCTCATTACTATTGGCCTCGCATAGCAAAAGTCTATTTCAAGGGACGTTATTTTATGCTAAGAGTCTGCGATAAAAATGTAAATATGAATAACTTTCGCTATTGTCTCTGCTCTTGCTATCCTTTCTGAAAGTAATGTGCTTAAGCTTTTCAAAAATATACTTTAAAATGTCATGTATCCGCACAGATTTAAAAAGAATCCATTTTCAGAACGAAGTGAGTACGTACGGCTTTGAGACACCCAGGAAATCTGCGTGCAAACATCTATGGCGGTGTTGTGTGGAGCATCATGCCTTTTTCCGGTTAGTGCGGGTCGCCCCCCTTCAGACGCAAACTGGAACATCCGATTTGTTTGCTTTGGGCTCACGTTTCCGCTACAGGTAATGGCAATCTTCACACCCAAACAGAAAATAAAATTCATTCGCTTCCCGGCTGGGGGATACTACTCCCTTGCAGACCCAGTCCCACGCCCCAGTTATTAAAAATGAATTATTCATGCTTAACACCTTATCCCTGTCCGCACTGAGTGTATTTATGTACGTGCACACGCTATGCCGTGCGCCACCTCGAAAAGATTTCTCTTTTTTTCGTTTTTCTTTTTTTTTCTTGTTTTTGAAAAGCAGATATTTATGCAAAACTAATGACTTGGTGGCTTTTTCCGCCCATTTTTCTATGGTTTGGTCTTACATGGTTTTTGTGGCATTTCCATCGCTGGACTCCTTCATGCTTCATCTCACAGTGGTCGGACGGAAAAGCAAGCTATGAAGGATGCAATTTCTTTAGGGAGAACTCCACCTATGTTTACTAGGGTACCATCAAAGAGGCAACCGAGGCGGGTGATTGATGATCTCCTGGATGCTAAAAATACAAATGAAACTTCTATAAAAACTCAGGAAATTAAAACCATTTCCATACCGCAGCCAGCACAGACGTAAGTAATTGCAGCCATTTATCGTGTACTTTCTGTTTTTTGGTGTTGGGCTTCTTCTCATATAAATTATTCGCAGCATTTTGGACTAAATGCATCCAGAATTTAGAGGGTTGGTTTTCCACGTTAGAATGAATTTGTCCATGTCACATTTTCTCGTTTTTATGTACCTCTTTCCCTTGAGATTGGATTTTCATTTTAAACGCTGTGATTTATGACAGGAAAACGACTTTTTGCTTCCACTTTTAAAGGTGGTCTTTTGAACTAAAATGTCGCAATTATAGAAAGGTGACATTTATATCGAAGTACGTATGAATACGTTGTGGCATCGGATGGACTTTTAGCTTATTGTGGATCAGTTTTTCACATCCTACAACGACGAGCGACAAGCATGGGATGCGTATAGTCGGTTCTTCCGATCGTATTTCGGTTTTAAACGCTGGGACGTAAACGTTCTTTTTTTAAAGCTCCGATTCTAAAGGTAAAAAGCGTTTGGGGATTTGCTCCTATGACCGTCCATTTGTCTGTCACAAGTCTTTCCAGTCTAAACCATTGGATCTGTGTCTTCTGAAATGGTACGTACGTAAGTTGCTAAATGAATAAATTATGGTTTCTGGCAATTACAACTGTTACAACGACAAAAAATTTCCCTCCTTTCCTTCCTTTTGTTTTTTTTTGTTTACACGTAAAAAAAATTTGAAATTTGCTTTTTAAATTTGCGGATGAGTTCGGCTCAAAACATCTTTTTCAGTTGAATCGAAGAAATAACGAGTATTTTTATTACTTCTTCGTCCTCTCCACGAAGTTCAAGAACCCGACCCGACACATTTTCCTTCTTCTTCGGGATAAAGCACTTTTTAATTTCGTTCAACATACTCAGAAAAGAAAACCCTTGGTCAACTTTCTGACAAGTATCTACTTTAGTTAATTGGAATCTGGAAAGAACCCAGTAGTCATGATGTTGGATTTAAAATCGTTTATACTGTACCAGTGCAATCTAAAATTTGAAATTCGTCCTAGAAGTATAAAATTTACTTTAGTAGAACATAATTTCAGACTAAGATATTAGGAAGAGTGATAGGCTTACAACATGAATCACGGCATTGTTGGCGCGTAAAGAATGACGTAGTCTTCATCGCAATATTTCATGTAGACAATGTAATTTATGCCGACAATGTAAACAAATATAATACTAGGTTCTCAAATCTGCTCTTACCTAGTTTATTTTGTTTTTCCCTGTTTCCTCATTCATCTTTTTCCTTCTGTATTAAGAGAATCGTCTTAGTGACTATCCCGCAAATTTTACTTTTTTGGTTAAAATTTTCTACATTATTGACTGACGATTGCAAAAATTATTGATTGTCTTTTGCGAACACAGAAATCTCGTTCTGGTCCGAAAGTTGAGCGGTTAGGAAGTAAGAGACATGTGACAGACGGCCGAATGGACAGAGCAAATCTTTAAGGTTTCATTACTTTGATGTACATAACCTTGAAAGAAAGGTATTTGTTAAAGAACCAAACCTAGAATAGTTTTTCGAAGTCTAAAAGGGAAATTCTAGCTTTGGTGTGCCTGGTGCAGAATATAAAGGTGTTCTTACATGAGCAATAAAAACTTATGAATTTCGGACAACTACCCAGTAGGAAATCAAGCCATTGATGAACTCGGTAATAGATAATTTCACCGAAGAATAACAAAAGTCGCTAACATCAAAGGAATGATATTGCAAAAGATAAGGTAACAGAGGATGTTAATGACAGGGTAATGAAGCGGATAATGTACCTGAGAAATTTGCAATTTCTTGTTCATTTGTGTTTATTTCTTAATTCTGAGCTCTCAGACGCTTAACAGAACAGAGAACAAACGCTTAACAGAACAGAGAACAAACGCTTAACAGAACAGAATGGCAATAAAAATTGAATGCTGGAAGTAAACTTTACTTTTATCCTTACCTTTTCTCTAATGAATCAATGAAAAAATAATTGTAATGCATGAATTTCCAATGATATCCCTGTGTTAAAAATCACTGGTATTGGGAATGTATAGTACATATCGTCGGCCTAATCCTAAAAAAACCTCGTAAGTGCCAGAACTCAAATTTTACAGGGGAGCAGGAAAACTGTACAATTTATATAGTTACGAGCTTTTTAAACTACATTTTCAGGGGATTTTCTAATTTCTAAATTAAATTAAAAATTTCTAAATTAAATTAAATTAATAATAATTTAAATTTCATTGATACCTTGCGGCTAGTGTTACCGTTTGCGATCAAAAACACGCAATCGTAAAAAGTGGAGTTATGAGGATTTAGGATTAGGCCGACGATATGTTCATTACTTCATTAGTGAAGTAATCAATACATTTTCTATTGGATATCAGCGACTTTGACGCCACGACATCTAGCAATATACAGCAGCAGTCCATATGGAGTAACTGTGGCCGCACTAGTTGCTTCAGAGTATTGAGCGATATGGATCAATATACATACATCAATTAGGTGATACGCTTTTATACGAGCAAATTAGTGTGCTGGCTTCCGAACAGTGCTACCAGTTCTACAGATTTTTTACCATTTCCAGGGATTTAAGTCAAAATTTGATTGTCTACGGATCCACAGATTTTAATCTACTATTTACGGATATTTTCTGACGGTTTACGGAAAAAGGGATTTTTGTGTATACTTCTGAATTTTTATCTATTTTTGCACATGTGATTCTGCTTGATTTCAAAATAAGAACAAGCGGTGAGCAAATTGAAATAACTATTGAGTCTACTCGGACATTATTGTTGAATTCGTCGAGATTAAAATGAAGTGATATTTTAATTTCCCTTCCGTTCAAAATCAGTAGAGTCCGTTTTAAAAAAAACAAGTATAACAGCTTAAGAAAACGAGTGATAACCTAATTATAATTGATGTTCTTTATATAATTGCTATTTATGCTTTAATGGATGCTTTTCTCTGCTAGCATAAATTAAATAAGCAACTACGGAATTATACGGAAATCTACGGAAATATCGGACCTGGCAGTACTGCTTCAGACTAAGGACGAACTTTATCTTGCTGAGGCTGCAAATGAATTGCGTCGATAAAATTTATTGGCAATCTTGCGCTGCATGAAACAGAATATACTGCCAGCTGTATGCCCGGTAAAATGAGACACAATTATAGAATAGATGCAAAATTGCCAGTGAATATACAGCAATTCGAAATCAACAATACAAGCAACATGTAGTAATGTGGAAATTCTTTTCTTCAGACAATCGCCGCAATTTGCTTGATATTGTTTCATTGCCCCATTAGGTTTGGCGATTATTAAAGAGCAATTAATTGCTATAAAGATTGCCTGTATGAGCACACCTTAACATTGGAGTTTACAAAAGAGCAAGGATTCTAAATACCGAAGATTCAAAAATATCAACGAATCGTTGGGTTAATAAATGAAATAAAAATATGTAAACCGTAAATGTAATGTATGTTATGTAAAATATGTAAAAGCAACTAATATGAACTTGGAAGGAAGTATCAAGAGAGTTTGGCTAAAATTCGAATTCAGTCCACGCCCACCTGGATAACCTGAACTCATCGAAGGCAATGGTGACTGCTCTAGTAACTGAAAATTAACAAAAGATGTAAAAAAGCAAATAAAAAATTATTAGTTGGGAATTGTGCTTTCATTTTCATAATAGAGGCCTAATTTTGAGGTAAGCTGCAATTGTGTTCATGTTTGTTCCTATCCTTTGTATATTATATTTATATACAATTTTAGACGTCTCTGTTTGAAGAATGCAATTCAAGTTGAAGTGGTCTTTATTTTACAATTAACGCGTCCCTTGTGGAACCAAAGCTATGAAGACATCGCGATGAAATAGAATATTCATTGCTGAGATTATGCGAAAGCTGGATAACTCCTCTCTGCTAGAAATTTCAACGAATCATGTATCAAAATGGGTTTCCTGAAAATGCAATTTTAGACTGACCCACTTTTGTAAATTCACCAGAATAAATTAGCGCTCAATCAGGATCGTAACCTAGAATACACGTTTACTCAAAGAAGGTTATGATTCCTGTTTGGTGGGGTTGTTATGGAACGATGATTGGGTCTCATTTCATAAACTGGCGAGAGTTTATGCATATAGTGAAAATTAAGTAAGAAGCAAGGAGCTACTCTAGCAGTCTATCGCCTACAAGACCTGGAAGAAGAGTCGTTAAATACAATAAATGATTAAACCTCGCTAGATGTAAGGAATAAAAATTAAAAAAAACCAAAGCTTAATTTTTCTTTACCTACTCTGTGCAACGTCTATTTTTCAACGAAGGGTGCAAGATTCAAAGAATTTAGTGGAACTTCTGTAAGCTTTATAACTCACAAATAACATCTTTATAACTAACAGCTTTCTAATTATGTTATAATTTACATGTAAATAAAATAATTTTAACAGAAACGTGCAGTCACTCACACTCGTATTCTTGATTGTGCAGATTGAATGAAAACTATGGAAAATTCTTATTTTTATTCATTGGCATTTTATATTTTCTTAGAATTTATTTGACCTTTTGTAATAATTTAATTTTTACGAATACGGATGTGACAAGCTGTGCCATTACCAATAACCAATAAACTAATCCTTCCTAAATAAAGCTAATTTCCTGGTTTTCAAATAATTTTTGTTACATCCTCCAAATTGTAAACATTTTCATTATAAAATATTTGAATTTTACAGCTATGAAAATCCATATCGATCAACATACAGCATACCAACAACATTAGGAATCCGTCCATATAGTAATACAAGTTGCACAACTCCCGATTCACCGAGGAGTACAAGAAGTGCACCTTGGCCAAGATCTCAACAAAGAGGCCTATTCGGAAATCCGTCAAGTCCACGATCTGTACGATCAGCAAGCACACGTAATAGTTCTCATGTTCCTACTCACCGATATAGATCAAGTTCAGTAGAAAGTCAATCGTCCAATGATTCTCGATCAACGAGAAGGTAGTATATATCAGTTCTATCCATTTACATTGATCTCTGTTATTTTTTTCTTATTTCTAAAGACATAAGCATCGACATCGTAGAACATCCGATAATGAAAGTGAACTGTCACGAGGTTCTGGACGATCGGGACGATCTCATCATTCACATAGAAAGCATAGGCGATCAAAACAGAGGCGTGATTCAGGCTCAGAAAATGATAGCTCTCGAGCACGTAGTTATTCCGGCCATCGAATATCAAGCGGTTCTGCAGAATTAATTGATTCCACACATCAATGGAGGGAAGTGCAACGAAAACAGGCAGACGGAACAGGCCAAAGTTCAGTTCAACAAGCTTCTGTAACAAAAAGTAGTATGATAGCCAAAAGTCATAGTACAGATAGTCATTCAGATAGCCATTCACATCACAAATCCCGAAGACACAGGAAGAACAGGTGAAATTTACTAGAGAAATCATTTAAATTTTGTTGATCTCAAGTCCTTGAACAGGTCTCCTTCTGATTCCCGTCATAGAATATGGTCTAGTGAGCTTGCCAAACATCTTCAATTTGATCTCGTTGACACTGCTGGCATGACCGAAGATCAACTAAGGGAAATACCCTATACTGTTGTGGAAACACACTCTTCCAAAAGATCAGGATCGTCAGCATTGAAAGTACATAAAAGTAGCAGTAACCACAGTAGTCAAGGAAAGGATCGGGTAGATAGGATACGAGGGTAAATATTTTTCAAATGTTTTGGTGTAAACATTTTTTTTAGACAAAATCTGTTATAGGTTATATTTTCATAGTGCTAATCCTAGTGATAGTACTGGAACCAAAAGTGGATCTATTAGATCAGCTAGTACAATTTCTTCAAGGGAATGTGATAGAAGTTCTGGATTAGTCAGGTATAAAACTTAACGTTACTGAGACAGATTCTTTATAATGCCCACATTTTTATTCTTATTGTTAGATTTAGACTAGAATTAAATTTGAATTTTTTAATATTACTATTGACTGGGCTGAGAAATTGAACAATCGATTCCAGAAATCTTTCGCTCTTCTTGTCCCAAGTTAAGTTTTCATTACTGTACGGAAACTTTTTTCTGCACCTCCAAATATGTAACAATCCTGTTCCAATTATTTACACGTTTTCCTAAAAAGGAAGACGGAAAAGAAAAGTCAAATGCCCCCCCCCAAGATTTTAGAAGAGAAACGAGTCACTATTGCCACAATTCGTACACGAAAAAAGGCATTTATGCTTACCTTGGTGCTCCAAAATATCGATATTAAATGTTACTATTCCACCACCGTCGAAAGTAACTACTTTCATTTCACGAAAAAAACAATGAACTTGGTTCCTGACCAAATCTGCGAATAAATTTATAAACAAGGTTCGGAACTGTGTGAGATCTAAAATGGCATTATCAATGCAGCCAAAATTGCTAGATTGCTTGGGAAATAGGTTTCTCATGAGTTGAACGAAAATGAAACGTTTGAAAACCTTCCAACCTCAAAAACATGATTCTATGCGTTCTTTACAATCGCAGAAAGTTATGGTTAGTTGGTGATATCTTGAGGGTACAATTAATTATTATTGTCTTCAACCAGAAGAAACCATTTAAGTTGAACGTTACAATTTCGAGGCAGATCTTTTGCACCAAAAAATCCATGAAAAATAGTGTCAATCGATATGGACTCATCCTCCTTAGTGATATTCCATATTTCACAAATTCCTAAAATCAGAGAATTTCAGAGTTAGGTTACGAAATTTCGCCTCACTCTAATCCCCAAATATCGCTTCGACAGATTTTTACATTTTCAGAAGTTTGGAATTAGTGTTGCGTCAGAAAATGTTCAGAGGTTTTAATTAAGCCTTGCAAGAGTTTATCACTTCCAAAATGCAAGCCCTCTTCAAAAACTTTGAATCGCAATGTTACCGCGACCACAATATTTACCGGATATTTTCGAAGAGAGCCAGTATTCATACCATGTATACCCTTGATACTGCCTGACTGCCATTTTAAGTTAGCAAGACAAACGTTAAAATTGGCTGGGATACCGGAAAGGCAACTTAAAAACATCGTGTAAAAAGAGATAGGGTAGACCGGGGCTAAGTGGGCACTCGGCTTTTTATCAATAACAGAATTTCGTAAAACTCTGTCATTCATATTACAAATATGACTTTTTGTGTCTTCGGTACCAACGGATTTTTGTTAGGTTAGAAGCCATTTTGGAACTTTTAAATAAAAATACGTATGTTTAGTAGTAAAAGGAAATTTTTCGAGCGCACAGAAAATACCTTAAGCTGGACATGCTTTTTGATCCTATAATTGTTTAAGTAAGTGTTAATTAAGTTAAAAATGGGAAATTTTTATATTTTCTAAATGACGAAGTGAAAATGAACGCCTGAGCTTAAATGAGGACAAAACCTTAGGCGTTACTGTATTTTTGCCTTGATTGCAACAAAATAGCGAGGGGAATTGTATTTGCCAATATTAATGTGTCAGCATCTACAAGCGCAAAACGAATCCACCGACAAGAATAACATGAAAGAAGCTGTTCCAGCCGTGATCATTTTGTAAAGTTGCATTTTTTGCCATTCCCATAATAAATAAATATTGCATCTTCATTTCTCAAGAAATAAAATATGTCGTGAAAGTGAAATACGCGCAGGATGTGCACTTAGCCGCGGCGTTTTTGAGATCTTAAATTTTGCGATCGAGTCATTTTCTACATTTACCAGTGCAACAATGCAACTTGATCCAAAAGTACTTATAGCAATTTTGTAGCCAAAGAATTACTGTTTCCAACAATACCACTTGCTGCACTAAAAACTTTTATTTTGTTATTGAAAATTGTTCAAGAAAAAATAGTGCGCACTGAGCCCCAACCTCCCTTACTGTAGAAGGATTATGAGGGCTACTGAACCAAATATTTTAATTATGTTTTTAGGGTTTTACATTTACGGACATACGAATCTTACGCGGACGAAGTAGCTGGCAAAAGTTATTGTTATTATTATTTAAGAGTGCATAGGGTTTAAACAGCGTTTTAGGGAAAAGGGACACCATTGAATTTCAATACAATACACTAGCTCGCTACCATAAGCGAGAATTTTTTAAATGTCCTAGTTTCATCTTCTTCTTGATTTGATATAGATAGTGTTTCCACGAAAATTTGTCATTACGTTAGAAGATCAATCAGAATCAAGGATGCTGTCACCGCAAATCTACAGATAAAATTTAAGTGTTAGAAGCAGAAACTCATTGTAAACTTTAAGAAGAACCCTGTGGCACGCATTAATATTGTGCATAATCACTCCGTTTGATTCGTCAAAACTAATCTCTATATTTTGTATCTGATGAAGTAGATTCACTATAAGTCTTCACAAACAATCGAAGAGTTTCTACTGCATTTTTTTTAAATCCAAGCAGAAAAGTAACGCGTTTCGTGGTAATTCAATTGTAAAGAAACAAACAAATGATGACGTCTGTTAACTAAATTATATGAAATATTTAAACTTTGAAATAGAATAACTGACAGCTATAAAATGAGCCTCTCGTATCTCATCCCATTTATCACACATATCTTTAACACTTGTCTCACCAGATCATACTTTTCCTCGTCTTGGAACAAAGCACTAATTACCCCTCTGCCTAAAAAACCTTCTCTCTCCAACCTTGCTGATCTTCATCCTATCAGTATTCTTATTTATTCATCTAAGGTCTTGGAGAGAATTATGTATGATCAGTTAAAAACATACCTGGACCTGGATGAGAGTAATTTTGTTCAACAGTATCAATCTGCGTTTAGAAAATTTCATAGTTTCTATAAAGATATCTACAAACCTGCACAGGGCTCTTGAAGATGGTGAAATTGGCATTTTTGTATCACTTGACTTCTCGAAGGCCTTTGATAGAATTTTCACGACCGACCGACATATTTTCTTCTTTCTTGGTCTTACAGGTGTGAATGTATTAACTACGGCGATAAATTCACATCCTTTTCCAATGTCCCCTGTGGTGTCCCTCAACGTTCGATTTTGGGTCCACTTCTTTTTTCATTTTTCATGGATACTGCTGTATTGCCAATACGGATCGCCTGTTTATTGATTTTATTAGATTTATATTCCCACTCGGACGGTTCGATCATATTCCTCGTTTATAGGAACTCTCTTCTAGGATGAAATTTATTAACATACTTGGGCTTGAAAACTTTACGTCTTCTATTTAAAATTTATAACGGAAATTGTCCTTCCTATTTAATGGACGTTGGCAACGCTTTCTTAGACAAGATTACCTTCCTTATTTCGTTTAGAATTTTGGCGACGTTTAGGGGCATCAGATTTACGCATGCAACACATGAACACTAAAATGGTTTGCGGCTTAGATAACTAGTGATTCTTTGAAATGGTTACGCAGAAATAGTTGACATTTTTATAGCATTATAGTTGTGCATAGTTAAACTTAGTTTTAGATTTGGAGTTCTCGTCTTTGATTATCCTTGCAACCCTGTCACCGCTTGTTTATTTATTGCTACCATCTGCAATTGTACGAAAAAAGATGTAATCGTGAATACAATTTCCTCTTTGAAATAAATTGAATTGAATTGAACGTAGCTGATCTAGCCGAGAACAGCGAATTTAAATGCCACCATATTAGATTACTCCGATCACAATATTAATATTTTTCGCTAGAACAATCAGTATTGTACATAATTCAAAAACCACAGAACAAATGTTCTACGCATTTATCAGGCACTTCGCGTTTTGCTTACGCTAGCAGTCCGATTATATTACGACTACGACAAAATTCTAATTTACTATTACTTCCCTAAAAATTTCAATTTTTTTCAGAATGATGTCTAGCATGAGTATGGGAGACTTTATATCACCATCTGGTTCAAGCCTTAGTCCATTAGATAACACTGGACTTCGTGTATCACACGAACATACTGATTCTGGATTAGGCGCCGATCAGGACTATGCTTATTCATCAGAACGGTAAAATATGCTTACTGCAATCACTCAACATACTCAACATGTAATTATTTAAAACAAATAATACAGTTCCAGTGATAGTACGAGATATGGAACCAATAAATCCTCAGGAGCATCATCTAGTAGTCATCATAAGTCTGGACATTTTTCAGGGCCAGGAACACATCATTCTGTGAGTAGTAGGAAACCCCCAATGCATCCTAATCGTCAGCAACAGCAACAACACAAATATTCTTCAACGCCACCTATACATAATTCTCATACTAACAGCGTTAACAGCAATAATAATAGTAGCAGCCAACACAATAGCAGCAGCACTGCCAACACAAATAACAATCGCTTAATTAACTATACCACATTCGCCAACAATCACTACACATTTAGTTTGAATCATTACTCTGGCAATATTGGTGGTGATAGTTGCTATTTAGATCCATCTCGACCACTATCCTCTGCTTCACTATATCCCGGTGATGGTGTTAAGATTTCTCGCGGAACCAAATCAGATATCGGTGTGCCAATTAGAAGGCCATCGAATGCATCGAAAATATTTGGAAATCTTCATATGCAAAGGTCAAGGTTGCCATCTGTTAAATCTGATCTGGTATTGTCGTATGTAAATAGTTCACATCCATACTACATATCAGAGCTGTCACCGTCCAAATATGCGGACAGTTATAAGACTGATGCTAGTCTCAAGTACATACATGGCAGCCAAAAAATACCAACCATTACTGAAAACGTTTCAGGAACTCTATCCAGTTTGGTTGATAAGAGAGATCACAATGAATCTTGTAGTCTTAGTGCTTTACAGCAAAATTACTATAAAAGTCAATTGCCATCGCAACAGCATCGCCAGACCCTGCAATCACCTCATTCCTCTGTAAATAACTCCTCTCCAAGTTCAACTGTAGTTGGTCCTCTGCTTTTTCTAGAAAAAACAGATCATTTAAGCACCACGGCACCATCACACTATCAAACTGCAATATCTCTGTCGACAGCTACGACGACGCGAAATGTAAGTACTTAAAATTTCATTGCATGAATGCTTGCTTTTACCATCTTGCCATCCAATTAATGCGTTGATCCAGTGCATGTTTGCATGTTTTCAAGTGAATGCAAAGTATTGCACTCGTTAGTATACAATTTTTTATTAGTCCCATTAAGCTACTCAGCATTTCGATTAATTTCGACTTTTTCGCTAAATCGTTCAAAGGGCATCATCCCTAGAAAACTTATATCTCAGTTGAACTGACCCCGTGCGTTGTCTTAACTTTGTGTACCGAACATCACATCACATATGCTGAAATTAAGTTAATCAGAACACAAGAACTGATGAGGAGGGAGGAGGGATGCCCTTTCTATACGAGGGAAACATATTATTTCCCGGAAATCATTGCACAACCCTCGTATGGCCAAACGTTAAACAGTATCAGGTTGTAGGGAGAAATAATCTCCTTCTCCTTGCCTTAATAGAAATGTCTGAAGCTGTCACTAGCATCACTTTGACGGAATATCAGTCGAGATTCGTTACTGCATCCTAGGGGAACCATAAAATATATCAAAGTTAGATTATTGCTGGATTCACCATAGACCTCTGCTTTTGACATTTAAAATCAATGAAATTTTATCTTCCTTTCATGCTTTTCTACCATTCAAGGGGAAACTCTCTTGTTCCATTGCAAAATTGGACTTTAATTAAAGGTTCCACAATAATGCTCTTTAAATTGATAGAATTATTTAGAAATTTGTGTATGGCAGAAATACAAGGACATTTTCATTATCCCCGTGGCGTTCAAAAGCGCAGTGGAACCTCCTTATTATTTTTATTATAAGAAAGAAGTAACAAAAACAAATTGCCTCTGAGCTTAGAATTTCATTTCAAATTTTATAGTCTTCTTTTTGTATTTTTGATTTCAGATATTTGTTTTCCTCTGTTTAAAATACACTGCAGCCGATTTCTGTTAAAATGGTATTAAGACTTCATTCAGACCACATTTCTAAATATTTTGGTATTTAGTAGACAGGCTGGATGCTTCGTATCTGTATAGTTAAATATAAACGATCACGAGCGAGTATTATAACAGGCTTAATATTGAAGTTGTTTCTATTTAATTTAACGCTGTAGGGTATTGTAATGAAATCCAGGATAAGTATGATAATTGGTTAAGAGCAATACACAATAATGGTCACATATTAAATTTTGTACACATTAAGAATATCAATGCGATCATCCAACAAAATTGACACAAACTTTTTCAATCGTTGCGGATTGAACTGTTTGCCTTCAATAGTCGCAGGCGACGATGAAGAACTGACAAATGCTGAAAAATTAAAATAGAAATATAAATTTTAAAAAGACATCTATAGTGAAAGGTAATGTCAGAAAATTTTTGTAACGAAATTCAAATGTAACGTAAAAGCGATAGTCGACCAAATAACAAGGTTAAGGAGCAAATGGCGTGATTAGTGTTAAAATGAGGAAACGATTGTGTTGGCAGTAAAATGCAAAATTCTAGTTGATTCTTCAAAAATTAATTTAAAAGAACAGCCTAACTTCTATATTGTATTGCGGCATTTTTGAAGTACATTGTAGAATTTTTATCAGGAATTAAAACCTTAACCCTAAGGGAGTTTTGGTTACAGTGACGCAATTAGAGCGGGCAACCTGCTCTCATTATGTCATCATTAACCAGGTTAATCCGTTCTCCAACCCGTTCCCTAACCTAATCATTAATACGCTCCTCTAACACGTTCTAATAATGTGGGTTATGGCCGTGAAGAGAAACAGTTCTACAACCCTTTCTTTAACCCGCTCCTCTAATCCGCCCCATTAAGGCCACAAGACTTAGGAAATAATTCTCTCACACAATTTGTTGTTAATTGCAATATAAATGGGACAAAACTTTTGACAAAACAAAAGAACGGCGGACAATTGGGTATAGAAATTATGATATTACCCTGGATGACTAAATGTCAATGAGTTACATTATAACTAACCACGACGCTTTGAAGAGTCACGTAATAAAACAATAATAAAAACATAAAATATAGAATCAGCCTTAGGCTGATTATTCATAAAACTCTTCTGTGCAAAATTTTAGAGTGATAGGTTGCTTCCTTTCCGAATTATACTCAATAATCTGGAAATTCAATATGGCGGCCCGACCAAGTAGTGGGGAGACGTGGCCTGTTTTCATTTTTCCGATCTGGGGTCACATGAAATACATCTATACAAAATTTCAAAGGAATAGGTTGCTTCCCCTTCGAATTATATCCAATAATCCAAAAAAAGAGTGGGGGAATATGAGCGATTTTCATTTTATTGGTTAAACGTCTCATAAAACTGCTGCTTACTAAATTTGAGAGCTATACGTTGTTCCCTATTTGAATTATACCCAATAATCCAAAAATTCTATATGGTGGGCTATTAAAGGAGTGGGGGGATTCGCCCCCTATTTTCGAACTTAGACCTACAAATTTTCTGAAATTAAGTATATACCAAATTTCGGCCTTCTAGCTCAATTCGTTTTCGAGTTATCGTGTATACAGACGGACGGACAGACATACAGACGCACATGCTTAAATCGATTTGTTTTCACATTCTGAGCAGATGTATATAATTCATTATGCTCTAGCATTACTGGTTCTATGCGTTACAAACGTTGGATCAAAACTAATATACCCTATGTATTATATAGGGTATAAGTATAATGCCTGAAATATTACCGTAGGACCGCCTATACTATGGTAGCAGTCAGAATATGCACCATGTCTCTTGACTGAAAACTATTCTTTGGAACTCGCTTAAGGAATAGCAAGTGTTGTTAGTCATCGGTCCAGGTGAATAAAATGGAAGCAATTGCTCTTGGCTAAATTGTTACTATAAAATTAATATAATACTTTTGGGAAAAACTGGTTACTAGCACCAAGATTTGTTTGGAAATTAGTGTGAAAGCATTTACTTTGTTCATCAGGCTCATCAACTATAAAAACTTTGAAAAGGAGCACAATACAAAACATATAATATGAAAACTATTATTATTATCTGCGTATTGCAATGGAAGAATACATATTTAATCTTTCAATTTATTTCCGCCATTTCAAGTCGCTTTATATTGTCAACTCTTGTTGTGCCACTATCAAAACAAATATGAAAACATTTTATTAGTGTATTAATCCCTAAAGAAAAGTAATTTAATTTGAACAGACTCTATAAAACTCAAAAGTTCAAGTAAAAAGGGCCATCGGGGAAAATTTCCTGTGGATTTCATTCGATTTGCAGTTGGCTTTATTGTAAAGGACAATAATTTGATTAACGAGAAGAACAATTGGCAGAATTGTATCTTGGCCAAAAGCTTGTAGATGTTCCCAATTCAATTATACAGCATTACATTTTACTATGATACTTCGCACGCTTTTCGAAATAAATTATTGTTATTGTCAATTTGAATCTTCAAAAGGACTAATAATGCTCGAAACGATATTGATTCAAATTGTAAATTGCAAATGATTTTGTAATAATTCCTTGAATAATTTTTAGATGAAATCATACGTCAAATAACTGCAGCAAAATCTGAACGAAAGAAAAAGTTTCCAATATGGTACCACGATACCCAAAATTGCTGTTTTACAGGGTACCACCCTCTAGTCCCAGAATGCAGTCGCTATGGTCGTTTTATATCTATGATCCTATACTACTATAGGTCTCGTCGAATTTAATCAATTTCATCATAATTTTATCGTTACTTAATTATCAAATTTCTGAAAAGAACACATTATAATTTTTTGGACATATTTTTGATGGGGACCCCAACCTGTAAAGAAGTATTTTTACGGGATGCACGGACCAGGGTACCAGCCTGTGAAAAAGTGCTTTTACGGGACGCACCGATAGAACCCTGGCACCGGTACACAGCGCGATAAAAATGCATCACAAGCTATCTACATTTTTTTTGGAGGGAAATAAGTGGCACATACGATTGATTAATGTTTGGATGTTTTAAATTAAATCAGTTTACGCACAAATTAATCCGTCCTTATCGCAAAATAAATATAATTAAATTAAAAAATGGAAAGGTATTGCTACCTGTGCAGCTGTATATGTAAATATGCTCCTCTGCAGGCACACGAACGAATCAAGTAAATGGCACGATGATTTA
>QYTT01078103.1:0-18944 GCA_006980735.1 Dasypogon diadema | reverse complement strand
GTAAGTGTGGTTCCTTGACACTGGTATGTTCGTGTCCTGCACTGGTATGTCCGTGCAGCCCACCTGGTACACTGGTATGTCCGTGTACATTTTGGGGAGGTCCTCAACCCTAGCACTGGTATGTCCGTGCTCACTCCGGGTTATCTGCGGAAACTCTTGCCAGCCACACCACGAGACAAACAAAAAACTAAATAACCCCTCACTGAGTATTAAGTACTCAATTGTTGTTTTTAACACTTTTCTAGGAGACTGATCGAGTCGGCAGCCAGGGGCCAGAGGAGGCTGAACTGCGTACTTAAGATAGAAAATAAATTCTGGTGTAAATAAATTGTTCCGAACTTTTCTTTACTTTTAATACATATTTATTTATTCAATCAATGAAAAGTAGAGCTAAGTCAAGCAAAAGTATACTAGAATTGCAATTCTCTAAGTGTCGCAATTTAATAACAAAATTTTATCAAAAACAGAAAAATAAATATGGAAATTAATATTGAGAAGATGATAGTGGAAATATGGGAGAGATCAGAGCTATGGGATACTAGCAACGAAAAGTACAGAGACCACAAAAGGAAAGGAATCGTGGTTTTAAATTTGTCGTTGTTTACTCGAGATATTTGATTTGAACTAATTATTAGTAAGTATGTACACCTGCGAATTTAGAATGTCCCTTAGCAAATACACCTTGTACTGAGTAAAAATATTTAAGGTGACTATCTACATATGATTATTATTATGAATATTAGTGGCGTGAACTGAATGATATTCTCACACGTTTGTTTCGCTTGTTTTGGTTGTTACCCCATTTAAAAAAATAAATGAATTCACATTCAATAAATAAAAAAGTGTTTTTATTTATGTTTGTACTTACCGCAAAATTAAAGGTATCATTTCTTCAGGTCGTATCGCTAATCTCATGTTTGTGTCCTCTCGCAAAGTTCTAAGTTTCACTTTATGCAGTAATTCTTCAAATGATTCTTTAAAAATTCGAAAATAATTTTAAAATTTCTTCAATTTAAGATATTTAACGTAGAAATGCCCGGTGAAATGCCTGTCACTACTTAATGGGTGCAACCAGAATTTTATTTCTATTTTTTATTTTTTTAACAGTTTTGCAATATAATATAAAAACAAGGCATTATGACCCATTTTGAACAAAAGCTGAATCAAATTTAAAAAATGATCAACATATAATTTTCTGCCGATCGAAAAATTGCCACTCGTGTGACATCAACGAATTTTTCTACATGATGCGAAGACAAATGGATGCGCCAACAATTGAACGCTCGTGTGACATTTGCCTCATTGATCCCCACTTGATTGATAGTAAAACGATACTCATTATTCATTAGCTTTTCATAAATTTTATTACTCTTCAAATAAAATATTTTTAGTTTTTTCAACATCATGTGGAGTAAAACATTCATATTGGAATGATAATTTGTAACCAGTTTTTTTTATGAATGAAAACGTTGCCATATTTGTAAGCTACATTAGTATAATAAACCACGCCCATCTTTAAGAACAATACATTGACAAGGCCATGTTTCATGTTTGTCTGTATAAGCTCCTGAATGTTTCCCTTCACACAAAAGCTGTGCTAAAACTCGCCCTACGCCGGCCGTTCTTTCTATCTACTTCTGATATTTGCGATGTTAAAGGCTTAAAGTGCGGATTATATCAGCCTCACTCTTGTGATTTTGAAAGGGCGTTACTTTGTAAGGTAAAAAAAAGGGGAGGAGTGCGATACAACTCTAAAAATTTTACAGGTTAGTTAATTTTATTTTATAAAAATAATAAAACAATTCCCGGTGATTTCGCTTTGTACTGGATTTTGAATTTAGATTTAAAACTGCTGACAGATTAACTATGGGTTCCATTGGTCTACTTTGGTAAAATACTCACGAATATTTTCTGAATAGAACGCAAGTCTTCTTTGTCAGGAGTAAAATATAGCCTTTTTTTAAAAAAAGGAACTAATATTATTTATTAATAATACTTTTTCACTCTATAACACAAATTTACAGCGGAGCCTTAGTAATAGGGTCTTGTGACAATATTAAAGTAACCCTAAAAATGGACTTCAATGGGAAAGACGAGTACTTCCGAACACGGAAAAAAATTTTTTGGAGTACTGTATTAAAAAAATAATAATTTGCTTCCTTAAAAACATAAATAAACTTATTATGATACATAATATTTATAATGTGGCTATTTCTTTAAAAATTGTAAACACAACAAAAACGAGAGTATCATTTGTTAAAAATTAGATATTATATGGCATAAGGGAAGTCGACAAAAAGGAGCCATTACAAAGAATATTTTCCCTTCCCTTTTGTCAAGGTTATACAAAACAAAATCGAAAAAATGCTAAGCAAGCATTCCGGAAAACAGGTTTGTTTCCATTCAACTCTGACTAGGTTTTCCGAATAATTCTAGGAACGAACACCGGAGAATCGGAAAATAATCAAAATTCAATATATGAATGAAAGCGTGTTAGATCTGTTGAAGGATCTGCAAGGAATTTCATCAGGAATGCAACAAAAAAGGAGCAGAGAAAGAAAAATAGCACTAGAATGCTCAATCACTCTGCAGGAAATCGCAGTAAATGATGACAAATATGTGATCGGTTTTGTAATTACAACCCTTACCGAGGACCTGACTGGTTACAATTTGGTGTTGTAAAAAATGGATCTGCGGTTTCTGTAATGGTTGCAGTCAGGATCCACGTTATATTTGTGAAATTTGTCTTGATTCAGATTAGCATGTATAATTTTTCTATTTGTTCCTTTTTCCACAATTATATATTTTTAGTTTTTGCAATAAATATATGAAAAAACTAATACTAAGAGAATGTTTCACTTAAACGAGTTGTTTATCTATTTCATTTCATATTGTCATCAATCTAATTTTGTTGGATTATGTTTTTAAATTGCATGTCCAAACGGTGAAGTCATCTCCATTTTGGTTCTCTTGTTTTCGTTGGAACTTTCCCTGGAGAACGTATACTAAATAAAATGTATCTAACAAAATATGTTATATAATTGTAAAGAAAGACTTAAAATGTTTCGTCTGATATTTTTTCCTGACTACGGCATTCCAGAAAAAAAACAAGCTATAGTATAAGCCAAAGAAATAAGAGCTAAAGGAAAGGCCCATAATTTCACATCAACTGTAATCAGAGCTGTATATTTTCAATTACAATGGAATAATAATTGAAGTTTTCTTAATTACAATTACCTGGATTTATAATTGAACACTTGCACTTACAATTCCATGAAATTGTAATTGTATTTAAGAATTCCATGGAATTTTATTTGTACCGAACAGCTCCTCATTCTTCAGTTAAATGGGAAAGTATAAAAAAGAAGTTCAATAAGCGAAATAAATTGTGTTTCTGAGAAATTTCTTGGTGCGTGTTACCAAGAATTCAGCGAATGTGTACTTTTAATGTCAGTTCTTTACATTGCGAGAGGATAAACGGCATGGAAGTCTTAAAGAGTCCTACTAAGATTTGAAAGAAAATTGTTTTTGAGTCAGAATTGAAAAACTCTATTAGAAAAATTGGAAGTGCTTCGGAATTGTCAATTAAAATTATAATTATTCAGAATTGCAATTGAAAAATTGCAATTACAATTCCATAGACAATTTGGAGGGATTCTATTTGTAATTGTGATTAATTACAAAAATATTTAACCAATTTATTTTACCATACAGCTCTGACTGTATGTGAATGAAGTATCCTTTTGGGCAAAGTAGGGGAGCTGAAAGGGGGAGGTTAAATTATTCAGTAAGAAGAAGGTACTTGAACTGTCACTTTCAGTGGAAAATCGTGAGGAAACACACTTTCCTTTGCAAAAGTTATTAAAAATGAATAAATCGTATGAATGAAGACAATAAACGTGATAAGAAAGAAAATATATTAAAGTGTGTAGTGAACAATAAAATGTCGTGTGTTACACCAAATTGTTAAAATGTAGCGCGTCGGTAGTTGCCCGAAATATTTTTTCACAGGTAAGTTTACTCAAAATATTTTATGAGAAGCCTCAAGGAAGTTCTAAACTAAATTATGAGAAATCAGTTAATAGACATATTTTATTCATAACTGAGGAATAAAATATATTTTTATTATTGTTTACATTCGCCCAGTTGTTGTTTTATTTTTGTTCAAAATTGTATACTTTTATGTAGGGACGCCGTGAGAATAAAATTTTCTTGGGGGCAATTAAACAGTTGTTTTGGTCCCTAGTTTCTAAAAAAAATAAGTCGACTACAGTTATGACAACCCCATAGCTTAGGCGGAGGCAAATTTAAGGGAAGAGTAGTTTGGGAAAACCAGAAAATTGTCACAACTAAGCGAAAATTTCAGCATGAAAGGCAGCATCGCGTAACTTATGCAAAATCTACACATGCAGATAATTGTTTTTTTAAACTTAAAAAACTACAAATATTTTTAAATATTTCGTAATACCTATGGCAGGAAATTGAGGCGATGATAAAAATTGTAAAATATCTGGGAATAGATTAACTACGCGTAAGAAGAATGTTGACTATGAAACATCCCAGTACCTTCGTAAGCACATTTCTTGTCAGTTTGCCACAATTACCGTGCCCTTTGCAAAAATCGAACCCATAGAAGTGGAAATCTGCAACGTTGCGCCTTAACTGGCTCGGCTATCGGCGTGGAGTTTACTACACGGTTATCTGTTTGTTACATACATGCAACACATATTGCACTCAGGAATAAGCCTTTTAGCTAATTAACCCATAATTACATACGGCCTATTCATAATACGCCAGTTTGCACCATTTGCAAAAGGTACATGTGTGCTGAAAAGTTAGAAAAGTTCTTATAACATGGAAAAAAATTATTGACTTGTTACGTAAGTAATTTTTGATGAAATATTAGGGTGAAAACGCAATGCTGCGTAATGTATGCAAAACCCATGTGTGTGTGAAAACAATGGGCTTGTTCGAAAACGTAGTGCTGCACAACTTATGCGAAAACTACACGTGTAGTTAATCTATTCCCAGATAGTCTACAATTTAGAAATTATCATCTCCCCAGCTTCCTGCCATAGTTGTTAAGTATTTTTTAAAAATTGGAATTTTGTAAGTGTAAATCAATTAATTATTGCATAAGTTACACAGTACTACGTTTTCGAACATGTTCTATTTTATACTTACGAAATTCCAAACTTTTTAAAGTATTTCGCAATGGCAAGAAACTGAGGAAATAATGATTTCGAGATTTAGAACCATCGAGAACTCAGTTTCTGCGGTCGGGTGCAATTTCTACGCGCGTAGTTAATGTATATGAAGAACAATTTTTCTGATAGTGAAATCAAAATCTATGTAAAAGAAGTAATTTCTATTAAATATCATCGATATTTTTGAAAAATTTCCTCATAGTTAACTACACGCGTAGAAATTACAGTTGACTACAGAAGCTGAGATTTTAAACAGGCATTGTACGGCATAGAGCAGAACGTTGTGATTGTAAGGCTTTCAGATGTATCTGAACTACGTGAGTCGAGTTTGTATTTGTTTTGCAGTACTGCGTTTATAAACACGGCCGGTTTTTCAATTACGGAGAATATTTACTCCTGAGTGCATTAGATTACATTCAGTAGTCCCAACAATTGTTTAAAAATTAATTCTGGATTTCTGAAGAAGAATTAACTACGTAGATCATTTCGAAAATAGCGCACTCTTTTTACATAGATTTGCAACCACAATTAGAAAAATTTCTCTCCATATACGTTAACTACACACGTAAAAATTGCAGTGGACTGCAGAAATTACGAGCCTATTCCAAATTTCAGTTTCTGCAGTAGACAGATATTTCTACCCGTGTAGTTAACGATGCAAATGAAGACATTTTTCGAAAATATCGACAGTATCTAACAGAGAGTACGCCTTTTACATAGATTTTCATATCACGAGTCTTTCACATAGGTTAACTACACGAGTAGATATTGCAGTCAACTGCGGCCATATGCATTTAATCGGAATTGTGTTCACAATGGAATTGAAAACATCATGTCGTTAATGGTTAAATTTCTTATTGAGAATTAATTACTTCAAATTGTCTAGAACAGACTGCGGTTCTAAGCGTAAATAATATTTTCATGCTCAAACCTAAAACTGAAAAGTTCATCCTAAACAAAGTACGCCTATTGCCTGAGAGATGGCAGTAAGAAGGTAAAATTGCAAATCGATTTTTCATGTAAGAAAATAAAGTTTCTTCTTGATTTTGTTAGCAGGAAGTCAAAATTTCCTTTAGAATTTTTACGTTTGCTGTGCACTTTGGACAGAGAATATATAATGAGCTGAACATAGGAGAAGTAGACTAGCTATAGGATTACCTTAATTGCTTTTCAATCGTGAGAATTTGAAAGTTTATTTCATAATCTTCGCAAGAATAATATTATTGTTCTAATAGATACTTTTGATTTTTGAATGACGATAAGCCCCTGTGATGAATTGTTAAAACACCAAAAGACAATCGAATTATAGATGTCATTAGCCATACATAATTCATAGTGGCGCTGAAACAAATAAAGGAATATTCGGCATTTACTACGGTTACATGCAGGCTTGAGCGCTTAACGCGAATAAATTCGAATTGATATTTCAATCCATGACTGCCTTCGCACAGGCTTGTGGGCTTAACTTCAGTACTCTGTACTTGGAAAAGTCAAGTATGGGCTACTTGGTACTTGAAAATCGCCAAGTATGAATACTTTCCCAAGTACTTTGTTCCAAGTAAAATTACTAAGTACTTCGAGGTTTTTCAGTACTTCTCCAAGTACAAATCCTCTTCAAGTATTTCAGCCGCTTATCAAACTTTTGCTCAATTCGTGTGAAAAGTAGATTATAATGATATAAAAATATTTCTTTTTTTATTTGCACCCAAACACTTTAATAAATATACAATTTTTAGGCTTTTTAGTGGTTACATGTTTTGACAATAATGGTCAGAGTCTTTTCGACATTTTAACACTGTAGCAAAATAAAGTACAGCTACTGATAAGGCGAATTTTGTTTATATCTGGCCGAGCGGGATTTCTAGATCGCTAGCTCAAGGACACCGAAAAATTTGTGATACCTTGAATGTCAACGTTTCCTCACCCGCGTTTTCAGTTCGTGTTCAGGTGGTGAGATGAGATGGGGCGGTCACCTGTATTTCTTCGGCTACGTGTGTGGGGAAGGGCCTAGGTTGGGTGTGCAGTGACGCGAAGCAGGGCACACGATATGGCCAGAACAGATGTTGGTGTTGGTTCACGTCACGTACGACTTTTACAGGTGGGTTACACGAGATCGCAGAAGTTGCCTAAGTCGTGAGACCTTATGTGGACTTCTATCTACGCAGGACGATATGTGTGTGATATTGAGTGTTTAAATAGTGTTAAAATAAGGCGCATGCAGTGTAAGCTAACTCATAAGAATAAATACATGTGTGTGCAGTCTAAGATACCTGACTAAGTGGCGCTACCGTATCCTGTGCGTATTGAGTACAAATTTCGGTTGAACAGGGGGGTTTTTGCGGCACTGTCCATGTACCGCAGCCGGCAGGTTACGTAACTTTGATGTGGGTGTTCCGCCAGGTGAATCTTCGGCGCGACACCCACGGCTGTCCCGTGTTTATTCGGTGTTGGGGCCTAGGTAGATGTATATGCTGTTTCGGTTTCCTCGTAAATATGTGGAGTGGTGGTGCGTGCGTTTCGAGTAGTTAGAAAAAGCAACTTCTTTACTCGCTTAAAAAGGTTTTTAATTCACGTGTTTTACCAGTCACTCACATCGGCAAAAGAGAGCTTAACCAAACATGGCTGCGGCTATTTATACATTCCGGAAGTGCGAATTTCGAGAATTACTATTACTTGTTCGTTCCTGTCCTTAGTTGTCATTTATGTCAGAAAATTGTGTTTGTGGTCTTCAAGGTTATGTGAAGTCTTTTAATGTTCCAACTAGCGATTCGTCCTTCTAATTGTATTTTTTCTTCTTTTCCAGGTTTCTTCGGCCTTCACGAATAGGGTGTCCAGGGAGGATCCTTCAGGAGTATGGACTTCGAGGAGTTTCCAGCCTTCTTGGGTGGTTTTTTTGGCAGTTGTTAACAAGAGGTAATCCGCCCATCCGCCCCTTTTCCTATACCTCTTTAGTTTACTAGTATTTTTATTAAGGTCAATGGGAGAGACGCGGTTCCGGTCAAAGTGGAGGAGGAGGGGAGTCACCCGCGAAATGTCGGACGAATATCGGGTAAGTCATTTTGCAACAATACTTTATTCGAATAACGCCTTTATTATGATAAGGCATGTAGATGAAACTATTCTTCTTGGTAATTTTAATTTACCCAACGTTCAATGGGTATATAATAACAATGACTTGACTCTAACAAAAATTAGCACTTTAAAGCTTAATATTTCGCAAACGGATCCCTGAATCGAAAAATGGCTTTCACACACCCGCAATATTTTTGAATGACCTATTCTACGACACCCCACACCATGAGATAGACGAAAAAAAAATTCATCCCCACTATACGTGTAGGGGAGGTACCCAAAAAAATTTTTTTCACGATTTTACTTTACCACTTTGTCGGCGTGATTAATATGTACATCCATGCCAAATTACACCTTCTTAGTATTAAGAGTCTCTGAGCTAAGCCACGGACAGACGGACGGACATGCCGAAAATATAAGGGTTCTTTGTTGACTACAGAACCCTAAAAAGTACTTCATTTTAATTTTTAACAGGTTTACTAGTCCATGTACAAATTATTCTTAGCAGTACAGTAGATGTACAGTGTAAGAATATTGTGAAATGTTATCAATAAAAGTTTCAGATATTCAATGAGACTTTTAGATAATGATAATACATGAAATATATCGCAAAAGAGAGCCCACCCAGGGCTGCAAATGTTATTAAAAGTAGTTTGAAACACAACCGCCCTAATTGTACTAATAAAATCAAATTTCACACTTACAATATTCATATGATGGGTAATCACGAAACATTATCCGGAAAGGTGCTTTGAAAGCGTAAAAATTCAATTAGTCCATCCGGGACGGAAAGGCGGTAGAGTTACAGTGAGCTACCATTTATTATCGTCTAATTATTTTTTAATTTATTTAGCCAAGATTGTAATGAAGAACCAATGCCTGGCACCCAGGTCCCAGTTACGATAGAACAGTATAAAGAATGATGCACGAGAATCACTCATTTAGATGGAATTTTGATTTCTATGGAAAGAACGCAAGTCATCGCAAATTAGCCAGTGCACAGCGGGATACTGTGAGGGTAAATTTTCGATTTTGTTTGCCTCGCGGCATTAGGCTAAACATAAAAAAAAACAAAACTGCAGAATTTTTCTTGGCCAACACAAAACCCTATATGCTAATAAATGTTAGATACTGGAGTTTTCTGCGTTCAAATTTGGCTGATTAATGATACTCCCGGGGTATTTCCAAAAAAAAATTACACAAAACAGGCTATGGGGAAAATACGGTGGTAGAAAATCTTTAATTTTCTTTTGATGCACTCAAATATTTTCTTTTTGCGGTCATGTAGTCAAATATACTTAGAATTTCACTTGTTGGCTTACAATTTGTATGATGCATTTGGAGTCTTTTATATTGAGAAGGTTAACATATACTATAAGTGGTTTGTCCTGTAGTTTCTCAAAATGATTATGTATATACATATTTATATCAAATTCGAGGAAGTGACTGTCAAAAAAACACAAGGTAGAAAATTAAAAGGAAATCTTTCTTTCTTCAATAAAAGGTTACGTTCAGTAATATTGTTAACAATCAAATGGCACTATATTCGTCTGAGGTAACTCATTTATAAAGTAAGCATCAGCCAACAAATCATCTTCATACAAAATTTATAATCCATTACAAATTATTCATATATTTTTCTACATTTCGGCCATCCGCAGGCAAACTTCACAATAAAGAATCGCGGCTTGACTTATTCTTTTGTAGAATTAATTGCGTCCAACGATGCAATAATTTCAAAAATATGACCAAATTCAAGCCAAGTCACACATAAATTCAACTAAACCACTGCAAGTTCCAATCCAAAATACAAAACGAAGTCCAAGAAGAGTTTAGCCAAAATCAAGTCTAAATCCAGAGAAATGCTAAGGCCAGAGCTGGGTGAAAAGATTTTAAATCCAAAAGATAAGTCAAAAATTGCTAAAATCGAGGTCCAAGATCCAAAAAAAAAAATAAAAGTTTCACCGATAAACACTTTTCTACAAAATTTATTACCGCCGTTATTTAAAGTTTCTCTCTACGCTAACATACGAGAAAAAGTGAGGCTGAGAATATTGGTACACGGCCTTATAAAGCATATCTCAAAATTCACGCAAGATTTGAATTTTGCGCCATTTGTGTGGTAAAGTGTTGCCAAGGGAAAAAATGAGCGATACATGAAAAAACATTGCGTTTTCATTGTTGAGCAATATATAAATAATAATGAAGGTTTAGCAGCTACATGTATCCGTGTTAATACGAGAATACATTCATTCATTCATTAGTGAAGTAATGAACAATTGTACATTACCATATATTCTCAACATCAATGAATTTTAATACAGCAATGCCATTGAATTACTCTTTGATACATTATTCTTTCATTGGTTCATTGATAAAAATAAGCTTTCATTAAAGTATATCAATTTTTACTGTTGTTCTACTTTGTTCCTTTGTTACCAGCTCTTGAACGGTATTATCAATTCCACCGAGCTCCGTGGTAGGGTTTTTTTAGGACTAATGGCCGTTAGACAATTTTTGGATGTCTTTGTTCCCTTGTTAGTTTGATCCTGTTGTCATTTGTTTGCCTGCTATTATTATTAACAGATTTCCTTTTTTATCAGTTTGGTTAACAGAGATAACACGATAAACCAGAAAACATAAATCTCTCTAGTACCATAGCTTCTGCATTACATTGTCATCAATAGTCTCTATTGTCTTACCCTTTGCATTACTATGTCATTGATGCTAGCAATTTTTGTGAAATTCTTCTTGTGTTATTATTGTGTTCAACAATTGCTCAATTTCCTACTGGGATATTTTTCTTAGATACACGCCAGGATTAATTACTTGGTCATGCAAAAGGTAAAGTAACAGTAAATATTGATGACAGAGTAATTCAGAGAGTATTGTTCCAGTGAAATTTGTATTTTCTAATTCTAAGCGAAAGTTTTTTGGATGATTATCAGAACAAAGACACAAAATGGTAGGTAATTTGAATACTTAACTTAAACCTTACCTTTAACCTTACAATTTCTTCAATGAATTAGTGAATGAATAATGTATCATAATATCAATAATGTATCATAGTATCAATAATAATGTTGTTCAGAAATGTTCATTACTTCATTGGTGAAGTAATGAACACATTTCCTACTGAGAATATGCACACTTGCTTCTCATATTTAAGCCATTATTATATTTGCAGTCGTTTGTATTAATAGTACAGTATTTCTCTTTCCTTAATTATTTTATAATTAAAAATGTTGTTAACTTGTTTTCAGAAAAGTATTTATCAAAAATATGGATTGTCTTATTGTAGTACTGTTTCTTTATTCGTTTACTTAAAGCTCATAAAGTAAGAATTTGGGAATAGTCCTAAATTACACAGCTTATTTTGACTAGCTTAGAAGTGACCAATGTTTAAAAACATGTCTGAATACACTCAATATTACAAGTGGATATGAAATATGAAGGTCTCAGAATTCACCATTTCGGAATAGTATTATTTTCAAATGATTATTCTTAATAATAATTAATTAATACAATTGCATCAAAAGGGTTAAAGAAGTATTTATGGCTTGTAACCGTCGGAGCTGGACAATTATCGAAGAAAAAGTAGTTAAGTACAAATATAAGTACCCAAGACCTAAGTATTTTAGTGTAAGTACAAGTACCACATGTATAAAAAATACTTCCGAGCTCCAAAAATGATCCTGGAATGAAATCCAGAAAGCACTTAAAAGCGGGGAAGGCGTATATTGAGTTGAATCGCGCTGGATGACGTTGAAAAGGTCCTTCGTACGTTAGATGTTCGGGGGAGTTGATAGGTTCGTACAGGTATACGACTCAGAAACACTTATATCCCAAATACTAAATAGCGGATTTCAAATGTATTTAAGTCTTTAAAACGAAAATGTACTTAAATAGTACTCAAGTACATTTTTACTTAAGTATTGTCAAGCTCTGGTAACCGTTACCTTATCTGAGTGAATGTCTTTAATGTCTCCGTAAACCATTAATTTTCGAAATTCATGGTTCACTGCTTGGAAATTATACTCCAAAAAAATTATATCTTGGTCTAATATTTTAGAAGAATTAATTTGACAATATAATAGAAACTAACAGCATATTCACATTGAAATCCTTGCATACAATAACTTTTTCATAATCAGGACCGGCCCAAGCTTCCTAGCCGCTCCAAGCAAACTTCTTTTTGGCGCCCCTATCAATTTTTTTTAATTTCTCTAAATAATCAATAAGAGAAAATATTTTTTTTATCCCATCCTCAACAAATTGAATAGGAAAAAAAGGGAAAAACATTTTCAAAAATATATTTATTTGGGGAAAACAGTGTTAACTTCAAAGATACTCTCAAGGCTACAGCTAGATTTGGAGCTAAACTATTCTTTGTGATGAACTTCAGAATTTGTAATGGTGACTTGTCGTGTGTGATTATGTCCGATAAAGCTAATAATTCATTGTGCAATTCAAGCCCATCAATACCAGCATCAGTACTTGTTTTATCACTCTGAATTAAATTTAAGTGTGCTAGTTACTATTCTCTTGCTGGGGTTGCCAGAATTGCTGGGAATTTTAAAATGCATATCATATCTTTTGCAAAAAAGTATCATTTTACAAAACGCATAATGATAATGCCTACAACTTCTAATGGAAATAAAACATGTATTATGTATGTATATGTATGAAAATGCCGCCCCTTTAATTATGCCGCTCCAAGCAGTTGCTTGTTTTGCTATTCTCTCGGACCGGCCCTGTTCAGGATGCAAAGGCCGGGATATTGCACTCTTTTATTCAGAAACATTATTCATGGAGAAGAAATTTTGAAGGTAGTAAACATACACTAACAAGTATTTCCTATAACCTTGTGATATTTCAACTTTGAGTATAATGAGGTTATCTTCCTTTTCTTTTTTTTATAGAAAATTAACTACGTCCTTTTGAATACAAACACATATAAAGAGGGAAAGAAAGCATACAAACGAGGTATTATTTGCTTGAGAGGTGTAAAATATCAATCATAAAAAACGTCTAAAAATTGGATAGGTTCCCTCAGGGAATTGTCCAATAATTTAAATATTTTTAAACTTCATTTCATAGTTTTCTAATAAAGAAACACTAAAAAAGACCTTCAACTTAATTTGAAGTTCATTGGAGTCGATCAATCAAAACTGACATGACTTGTTTACAAACATTTGGAAGATTTTCGTGTTTTGTGCATAGGGGGTAAAAATTATTTACACAGTTATTCCACTGAGAGGTGGATTTTTCGCCACCTGTCAATATGTCTTTTAAAAGAGGGGGATAAATTGTGGATACGAAGTTATTTCCGAACTGGCGTGAAACTGGGGTAAAACTTTGGTTAAAAATCAGAAATGTCTACAGTTTTCTGGGGAGGGCTACAGGCACTTGGAGACTTGCAGAATGTTACCTTGTTTTTGAGTTTTAATGTGCCCTTTAAATATTTTGAAGTACTTAATCACGCAGCACTTAACCTTCTCTGAATCGTAATGCGACAAGGAAAAGTAGCTTAAAGTCCGATTCCTTTATATACATCAACGATAGAAAAGCAAAAAAAAACAAAATTTTGTCAAAGGATAAGAAAAACTGCGACGACGAAGGAAATTTCGTCTTTCACGTCAAAAACATTTTTATGAGATGACGGAGAACCATTAATTTCATTTCGACTCATGCTTTCTAGAGGTTTTGTTACAGTCTGAAGAATTCGTTGGCTATTCTTCTTTTTCTCTCTCTCTCTCTTCTTTACCCCATAGTTGTTGTTGTTATTGTTGCTGTTACCATCGCCCTTATACTACTTTTTATTCTTATTCGAAAAGCAGTCTCCTTACCGAGTTCCATTTATTTCAGATTACTTACGTCTTTCCCTGGACTCCAATTTTCAATGTGCTTAGAATGTTGCCCTTAAGGACAGTTAGTGAAGCTGAAGGACTGACTGAATGAACGAAGGGTGGAATTGTTACAAATCCTTGATTGGAATTCTAGGGGCAGCCATTTTAGTGCATCCAAGCATTAATGCGTTCTTTTTCCCCTTGAAATTTATTTCCCGCAGTTTATAGATTGAAGTTTACATAAAACGACCCTATTTATATTTTTCTTGTTATAGAGACCGCTTTAAAAATGTACATAAGAAATATATTGTTAATGCCAGAGTGGTATTTATATTAGTTTTAAACCAAAAAATTACAAGGTTTTATGGTATTTCTAGCAGGATTTTCGTGAGAATACCTTCTGTATCTTTACGCAAGCGATTTTAAAACACCTTAGGCTATTACCTCAAGAATAAATTGAATTGTTCTGATATCAGTTTTGATTTAGATTTGCAATTATTTAATTGTAAATTACCCACTCACAGTTAATTTATCATTTAACGTCATTTTTATACCTTATATGATACATAGGGTATATTCGTTTTGATCCAACGTTTGTAACGCATAGAACCAATAATGCTAGAGCAGAATGAACTAAGTATGTATATAGATATGCTTAAGCATGCCCGTTTGTCCGTCCGTATGTATACACGATAACTCGAGAACGAATTGAGTTAGAAGGCTGAAATTTGGTATATATTAGTCTCAACAAATTTTGTAGGTCTAAGTTCGAAAATGGGGCTAATTCTCACACTCCTTCAATAGGCCGCCATATAGAATTTTTGGATTATTGGGTATAATTCAAATAGGGAACAACGTATAGCTTTCAAATTTAGTAAGGAGCAGTTTTATGAGACGCTTAAGCAATAAAATGAAAATCGCTCATATTCCCCCACTTCTTGGTCGGGTCGCCATATTGGATTTTTAGAATATTGGACATAATTCTAACACGTTCTTCATTTTTCCACAGTTTTCGGGAATTTTCCGCAATTAATTTTCTTTTTTGTTTTTTTGTAAATAGAAGTTTTGGCTTTATACCTAACATTCTATATTAATGGTGGTTTTTGATTATTTGCAATAAAATTGAGGTTTCTTATACCTACTATGTTTTATTTTCAAACCCCATTTGCAAAATACTAAGTATCAAAGTCTCCCCCGTGTAATTTTTGAATTTGTTCATTAATAAATTGGAAAAAAATGTTTAGTATTTATAAAATATATATATGTCACATAATAAGCTTAAGATATAATCATGATGTGCTTTTTTTGACATTAATAGAGGTTTATCTCAGAGCTGTATGGTATTTAAATATTTTTGTAATTAAGTACCGGAATTGTAATTGAAATTTCACAAGTATTTGAAGTTTTTCAATTACAATTTCGAATTATTATAATAGAGTACGGAGAGTATGCTCCAAGCATAAAAACATTTTAGACGTGGTTTCGAAAATTTAAAAGTTATGATTTTGATTTGAAAGACAGTGAAGGTTTGAGCAGACCAAAAACATTTGTGGATACGGAATTGCAGGAGTTATTGAACGAAGACCCAACCCAAACTCAAAAACAATTGGCAAAAACGTTAAATGTGGCACAAGAAACGATTAGCGATCGCTTACGAGCAATGGGAAAGATTCAAAAACTAGAAAGATGGATGCCATATGCACTGAATGACAGGAAGATGGAAAATCGAAAAACCATTTGTGAAATGCTGCTTCAACGGTACGAAAGGAAGTCATTTTTACATCGGATTGTGACGGGTGGTGAAAAATGGATTTATTTTGAAAATGCAAAAAGTCGTGGTTATCGCCTGGCCAAGCTGGCCCATCGACTGCAAGGTCAAATCGCTTCGGAAAGAAGATAATGCTCTGTGTTTGGTGCGACCAGGGTGGTGTGGTATAATATGGACTTCTGAAACCTGGTGAAACAGCTAATACTGATCACTATACACAAAATATAATCAACTCGAACCATGGGTTGATCAAAAAACGTCCATAATGGGCCCAAAGACGCGGTAAATTGATTTTGTTGCATGACAATGCACCGTCACACACAGCAAAATCAGTGAAAAACGCATTGAAATCGCATGGATGGGACGTACTCTCCAGACCTGGCCCCGTCCGATTATCACCTTTTCGCATCAATAGAACACGCGCTGGCTGAGCAAATTGGAAATTTCATAGAAGACAAAAAATGGCTCGATGAATGGTTTAGCTCAAAGGACAAACGTTTTTTTTTTGGGATGGCATTCATAAATTGCCAAAAAGATGGACAACGTGTGTAGAATTGAATGGCCAACACTTTGAATAAATAACTTTTTCCATTTTTTAAAAAATTATGTGTTTTTTATTAAAAAAAACCGTTAAAGACTTTGCGATACACTTGGTAAATGATGTGAAGATAAAATTATACAAATAAAATTCCATGGAATTGTTGAATACAATTACAATCCCATGGAATTGTAATTGAAAATTTTCAATTATAAATTCCAGGTAATTGTAATTAAGAAATTTTGAATTTTAACTCCGTGTAATTGTATTTGGACTTGTAATTGAAAATATACAGCTCTAGGCATTACTTTCTGTAATACCAGGGAATGCGGCATTAGAAAGATTGGAAGTGTCTAGGAATTGTCAGTTATAATTATAATTCCTCGGTATTGTAATTGGAAAACTGCAATTACAATTCCATGGACTTGTACTTGTAAATTTTCAACTAAAATTCCGAGGAATTGTATTCGTAATTGTAATTAATTACAAAAACATTCAAATACCATACAACTCTGGTAATGCCTCTTTTGCAATTATTTTGATTCTTTTTTCCTATTACCTGTAACGACCTATGAAAGGCCTGCTATCCTTATAACACTTCTATATTAATTGTAATGAAAAAAATACTGCCGCTGGTAATGTATAGTGGTTACAAAATCATAGATTCCACATGAATGTGGGAGCTCTTGCTTTTCTTACTTATTACATTCTTTTCTCCCATTCTTTTAGGATAAAAATAATTGGTCTAAACCAATTATACCTTCTTTTATTGTTTCTTTATACTGAGCATGCGTAAAGTGTTATTGCAAATATTTTTAATTGCATACTCTTTAAGTAATATAAAAAGCATAAATATGTCAGTGGTGTTTTACTGAAATACCTTTAATGAAATTACATAATTTATGTAATTCATGCTGAGGCTTTCACAGAAATGAGAACGTGGGATTTAGCCTTTCATGAACCTGTTTTTTTTTTTGTTTGACAAAATGCGACATTAAGTGCACGAATATTCGAAATGAATTTCTGTAATTTACAATTTCGCTAAAGTTTTTTGATGTCGTAGTCGCAGGCAGTAATTTTGAAACTTTGTTTCAATCACTGAAACATCAAACAGCGGGCTTTAATCAATTAATTTCTGTCAATACTTACTTTCGTCCAACCGATCAAGGTAGTTCTGATTACATGTCTCTGATGGATCACCACTCCGTTTACCATTTTGTCTCAGATTTCTCACAGGTTTTGGTTACCACAATTCAAAGTGTTGGTCTTTCTGAGTGAGGGAGTGTTCCTCTGCCACTTTTGCATACGACGAAGTTCAACTCACAGAATAGTGCTGTATACAAAACACTGCACTACAATAGCGAACGGGTGTCTCCTACGTTCACAACTCACCCACCTAAAATCATCAATTTGCGAACCGCTAAAACTGTCATTAATTAAGCGAGCGAGATAATGTTGTACCCAATGTTGTCACTTCATCGTCGCTATCAAATGAATTAAAATTAATAATTTATGATCCCAGAATGCCTCACATGTGAGCGGTGTACGCTTTAACGGTGTATTGCTGTTCTTCAGGTGATAAGTTATCGCTGTTGCTACTGGAACTCTGTTCACTTCTAGCAGGCAGCACCAGTACCAGCAACTTCTCCAAGGTCTTCCTCGCCATCATCGCCTCTTTTCCATGCAAGTTTCCAGCAAAATAGATTTTCTTGTTCTGAAAAGGAAGGAGCATTCAAAGAAAGCAAGCCCCAAGCCCAACTACCAGTTTCCGTACCGTAGTTAGGCCTCTCTACTGTACAGAATTTCTTGCACAGCAGTGTCAGTCAAAAATGAGCACAGTCGGCTGGAAATGTGATAGAGGGAATGACATTATCATTTGTAACTGTCACTGGTGTGCACTGGGTCGGTAGCGAATAACATAGTTCGTTCTAATTGATATTTTTTGTATCTGGCATTGTTCGAAATGTGAACCTCTGTTGGAAGTATAGTTCATATCTACAAATCTGTTTCTAAGCGGCAAATTGTTATTGCATTCGAATATCTCTCATGAATTTCGATTTTACGTGAAGTGGATGTGGGTGGATTTCAGACTTGTATCTTTGCAAAAAAAATAATTTTAAGATTTCTTCTTAACTAAATGTTGCTCTGAAATGACAGCTGCTGCCTTTCGACTGGCACCGAAATTGCGCCAAAAAAAATTGAACGCCAGCGAGTATGTAATTTTGGTGTTTGGCTCATATCTCGGGAGCCCATGGGCGGCCTGTGGTGGGGGCAATTTTTTTCGGAGCCTCTGAACTCCGCCCTTTCGACTGGGACTGAAATCGCGCTAAAAAAAATTCCGACCGATTTGAGCAAAATTCATGGGCTATAGCCCAGCCATTTTTTTGGGCGAAATTCCAAAATTCATCGGATCGGAGTGTGGGAGGGCCCATTCGAAAGGGGGTGGCCTGCTGGGAGCATGTACAAAATTTGGGCGAAAAAGACCGCGTATTTGCGGAGCCAGAGCAATT
>QYTT01078102.1:0-10764 GCA_006980735.1 Dasypogon diadema | reverse complement strand
TCCTCTGTCATGACACGGAAATCTAAAATTCAGGAAAGACAGAGGTAAAAGTGAGATTTTCATCCCTCAGGAGATCTTCAAAATTAATCTTAGAGGTGATGCTAAAACAGGCTAAAACAGGCTAAAAAATGTAGCGGCAAAAAATATATGGATTAGCGTATTAAAATACGCTATTAAGCTAATGCTAAGCGTCGCATTGTTCTGTTCGCTGTGTGAACGCAGCCTAAACGTGCTTACACAACCGAGCTGGGTTGGTCGCTGGTAGCTGAGTTGGGCGCATGAAAGGTGGAATTATCAGCACGTAAATATATTAAGGCTTCCACGTTCACGCCGGTCGATGAGATGGTATTTTTCTACGTCGCATGTCGCTGTATGAATGGTTTCGTAAATTGCTTCAGTTACAAGAGAGGAAATAAAATTGCACTGCGTGTACGGTTGAATAAAAAGATGAATATTGAAAAATTAATAAATGTCGTCCTGCTTTTTGGAACCAGGCGTAGCGATCACCAAAATCGAATAGTTATGACAAAATTATGGAGCGAAATTTCAAATGAATTAAATTTTGAAAGTAAGTAAAACTGGTAATTTTTATGTGTAGGGTTTGGATCTATTTATCGGATGTACGACACATTGCCGCGAGGATCTTACAAACATACAATTTAATGCACTACTTTCTAACAAAATGTCGTCTTCACTATCACTGCTTTCAAACATTTCACCAAAATCCGAAAACAGCTCAAAATATACTAAATATCTGCTAACAGAAAGCAAGTGTCAACGTGAGCGCAACATTGTGCCCTCTCATCTATCAGCTACCATATAGGTAACATTTCCGGCGACCCTAAGACGGCAAAGCTGCCTTTTCTCCGTTCGGAACGATTGATTTTAAAATCTGAAAAGAAGTATGGAATTGCCATGAAATGCAAAAAGAAATTGAAGCGGAAAGCGTTAGTCATCCCGACCATACATTTTTATATATTGCCACTGAATTGATTTACACACTTTTTCTGCGACTTATCCAAACGTAAGATTCCAAAATCTTTCTTTTTGCATGGCAAATAGACTAGTACGTGGACAACGGAACACCATTAACCTCCCAAGCTACTCTGGTTAGTACGTGGATAATGGAACACCATTCCTGTCCCGAGGAAACTAGTATGTGGATAACGGAATAGACCATCTCTCCCACCTGTGATAGTACGTGGATAACGGAACCTAGATTAGTACATGGACGACAGAACAGCGCTTCCTGTTCTTCCTACGATTCTACGTGGATAACGGAACGCCACGCCTTTCTGCCCGTCGACATCCCGCTTAGTTAAGTTAGTTAGACTAGGATAGGAATAATAATAGTATAACTTCTTCATATTAGGGATGAAAATACAGTAATAAAGGTATTTAAAAGCTGGAATCACTGTTGTCATTCACCCCGCCTCCACAGTGTCTACCTGGAGCGATATTGGAAACAATAAGTACTATTATTTTCCTGGAACAATGTTGTTATACTATCTCACAGTCTAGCTAAACTTAAACTTGTCTCCTTGTCCACTGTTTGAAAGACATCCCTTTGTTCGAAGCTTGTTTTGGATGTCCTAGAAGGGGCTATAGGTTTTCTGGATTTATCTTCCAAATTTTTTTTTACGGTAAAATTGATTTCGAAGGGCAAGATATATTTACAGTTCAGACAATGTCTTATGATGACGCACTACAGCCTTGATCAGAAACGAGAAAAAGAATAAAGAAAAGGTGAGTTCCATTTAAGAAGGAATCAAAAAATTTCATGGTACAAGAATGTAAATCTAAGCGGAGCGAGGTGCAATAAGTTCGGGCATGTATGTAATCGCTTGGTTTGCAGATAAAAATATGTGGACTGAACTGGCAGTTTTCAGATATGTATCTGGTCAAAAAGGGCGAATTTGGTACAATCGGGCAAATTTAGAATTAAAGGTATATCATACAAGATAATTGGAAGCATTTGGTCGTAACGCGTTCTTTTCCGAACGATTATTTTGAGAAAGGTTTGCAAATAAAACAATCCTATATAAGGCATCGTGAATGATTAAGAGTTAAGGTAAAGAAAGCTTACCGGAACCCCTAAGATATTCAAGTTAGAAGAGTTTGAAATGCTCACTTCGTTGACAAACAGGGATGGTGGAGGATTTGGAGTTGATTTGAGGGATATCAGGTAGCTTTAGGTTTTGGATGCGTTAAAATCGACACGATTCGCCCTGCCCTAGGCGAGATTCAATCATGAATGCTCGATTATTATCAATAGCATTGCTCCAAGAGTTTGCGACTGATTCAAATGAGCAGGCGAAATCAAGGGTGCTGTTGTCAGCAAAGCTGTGAATTGTATTGAAAGTGAGAGATAAGAGATTATTAATCAAAAGCAGAAAAGGAGGGGAAGGCAATACAGGGCCTTGCGGTACACCGGTATTGATGCTATACGAGCTAGAGATTACATCGCCCAAAAGCAACGAAAATTTGGCGGTCGGACCGGAAACTTTCAGTCCGCGTGAGAAGGGATTGGTCTAGAAAAGACAAAAAAAAATGGAAGTTTGACTAGAAGAGACATCCACGCAATATGATTAAATAAAGAAAAGTACGTGAAGCCTGTTGTTTTTCTAATCAAACTTTAAGGAAGAAGAAGAAGTAGTATAATTTCACAATAATAAAAATTTTGTTTGGAAAAGGAAAATACATAGTTACTTACTTACATTAAGCTTCTTAAATTTTAAAAAATTAGATAAAAAATACGTCGCCTGAAATTTTCTAAATATAATTAAGTGTTAGGAGTGAGTATAATTTGAAAAAAAAACAACAACAAAAATAGTCAGAAGAGTTATATGCAACCCATCATATCAAATATATCATGAAAAACGAGATTCTTGCACCCAATTATGACTTATAGTTGTTATTTGTAGGTGATCATAATTCGCTCCCGCCGAGATACTGTAAAATACGTTGAATTTTATGTAGTATACATAAAATGTATAACAATTTTATTTTTAAACTTTTAGTTTTCTTCTACGTGCTTTACTAATTAGTTAGTAAACCAATTAACATCAAAATTTAATTTTCCTCTGTTCTTTTTATATTACTTCCCAATTTTTAAATTTACGATAATTTTCAATGTTATACGATAACTTGGTATTAAGTGTACGATAATTCCACTAGAAGTCTGGTAACCCTGATTCCATGTCAAGATTTGGTGAGTGATAAGAATCTCAAGTAATTGTGTCCGAATTAATTTTCTTACGTATGTATTTATAATAGTAATTGTAGGCGAAATAAATATATTAAAAAAAACAATACCTCTTAATCAAAATAATAACAATAGAAATACTTACACCACTTCCTCAGAAATGTGCTCGACAATTTGGCACATAATTTATTCCTTTGGCCATGCATGTTGTAGTTTTTGTAGTTTAATTGCTAAAATCTCTTTAATAAAAATATCCGTCAGACGAGTTGTTTATTTTTCACAAAAACTAATTTATCAGACTTATTTGCATTTAACTGATCTGCAATGATGAAAATTCTTAACGTCTGTGAAACAGTTCGGTGAATAGAAATAATTCCATGAAATTCACTTTGAAAAATCGGACTATCGGACT
This sequence comes from Dasypogon diadema, assembly GCA_006980735.1. Lineage (NCBI taxonomy): Eukaryota > Metazoa > Arthropoda > Insecta > Diptera > Asilidae > Dasypogon > Dasypogon diadema. The sequence continues at coordinate 7,147 of QYTT01078102.1, read as the reverse complement.
GTGCCACTATTGTTTATTTCTGTGCCAGTGAGCAATTGATATGATTGTGAAAAAACAAGTGCACGCATGTTAAAATTAAATAAAACACAAGTTGCATTGATGATTTCGCACTACAAGTTGACTGCCATGCCTGAGCGCTTTTATTATTTGTAATCGTAATCGAATGGGCATCAAAAGCCAAAATGTCTGAAAGAAACGTGATTTTCTAGAAAAATTAGAGCAGTGAAACACTATTTCGAGGTGAAGTCCCAGACCCAGGCCTGTGCACGTGTAAAAATCAGTTCAAGTGCAAATTATATGATAGTTGCATAAGGTTGTAAAGGTGTTGATTGAGAATGATTTTAACAAATTACACAATTTTGTGAAGCAACATCAAAATATATATATTTATGCAAATTTTTTTTGATTTGTTAAATGCCACGGTTATGAGCTTGATTTTGTATTCAATGTCGCGTCCGTGTCCTTTGTGAAAAGATGAGAAATCTTTATTTCAAAGATTTTACGAAGCTGACAATGTGAACAAAATACGGAAATGTTTATATACACGTGATGTGATCTTAATGGAAAAATGTTGTTTTTCAATTGCAAATGAAGTAGAAGTAGAACGAAGCGTGTGTATATTGAAATTTAAATGACAGACATTTTTGAATTGCGAGACACTGATTTTAAGTATCAGAAACAGAGTATGTTTCGTTATGGAGTTGAGCATACAAAGTTTAGTCTTTAAATTTTACTCTATCTAGTTCTCAATGGAATTTTCTTAACTTTTAACCATTTTTGCAGGATATCGTCATATCGAACGTTTTATGGAACAGATTGTATCTGATCTATAATACATAATACAATGTATTCCAGGTAGACCGCATTTGCTTATAACACGAAGTTTTTCACTTCACATACCACAAAATATGTTAAATATCTTTCTCTCTCAATAGATACGTTACTTATCGGGAAAATATTAACAATTTTTTTCATAAGCTTATGTATTATGTCTTTGTATGTAGCATTGTTTGAGTAATAAGCGAGCACTTCGTTTAACACTTTTCTCTATCTTTGACGAGTAACAAAAAAACTCATTTTTCTCAAACGGTACGCATCAATTAAAAAGGGTAGTGTTGGGCACAAATAACTACATCGAAGATTTCGAATAAGCACCAAGAAATTAGTTATTCGATAACACAATTTCATGTTATTCGATGTGTTCGAATAATTGGGAAAAATGTTGGAATAATTTCCAATCTACAAAAATTTTCCCAATTTGTATAAATTCTTTTATATTTTGCCGCAGATTTCCGTGCTGAAGCAAAAATCGTAAGCCACTAGAAAAAAAACTATTTTTCACCAATAAAAATGTTCATATCTATAAAGAAATCTGAGAATCCGTGGGTGATTTACAATTACATTCAGGCATAGGACACTTGATTTCATATCATGCTTTTCCGAAACAAAGTACACTTTGTTAGTTTGTTTACCAAACCTCAAACAGACTGCAAATACTGAGCAGCGCAGCCAAACAGCGAATTGAGTAACCAAACAGAAACGCTGTTCAGTGGAACAGATTACAAAGTGACGCAGCAAAAGTTTTGCCAAAATAACAACCGCAAATTTGGCTGAAATGTTCTGAATTTTTTTTTCTTTTCCCAGTTGCCAGCACTGAACAGCGAACAGCCAATTTAGAAATAGAAATGACTGAGCAGCCAAATTTTTCGCTGATCGGCTTCGCTGCTCGTAATCTGTTTCACTTTATGGAAACCTATGCTGTCTTTTGGCTGCACGGCTTCGCTGCTCAGTTATTGTTTCAGACTCCATTTGTATTTATTTTTTTAGTTAATTTTGTCGGAGCGACTGTTTTCTAAAGCAGGTGAAGTTGTAACGGCTAGGAGGAACTTACTGTCAGGCTAAATGGTAAAAAAATCTTGTTTTTAATTGGAAACATAAACACATAAAGTGATTTTTATTTATGTTATATAATTACTACAAAAAATGCACATTAAAGCCACACAAGGACGAATGTGTATTCGGTTGTGTCTGGACAAAATCTAGCCACCCTTCGACTTTGACATTCAATCTAAATTTTGAATCCATGAAACATAGACAAATACATTAACCAATTTACAACTAAAAAAACGATTTTTCGAAATAGTGCTTAAGCTCAGGGGACAAAACCTATAATGCACACAGCACAACTTAAGCGGAGACTATTTTTTTTTTTTAGGGAGGAGTAGATTGGGAATTTTAACCTGACAAATGTTGCAAGTAAACAACAATTTTTGGTTCTATATTTTCTGAAATTTTACCTTAGAACATCTCAGTGGCTTCGCAAGTTCACTTCTCGTCAATATATTTGCCTCAACCATTGGTACCCAGATAAATCATCGCGCGCTTTGTAGGAATCAAACCCGCGCCCACAACTATCTCGGCCACCGACGTGGGTATTATAAATTAAACTAAAAAATATTGAGGATTATTTTAAGGGAGTTTAAAGTAAAAGAGCATCTTTTAAATTGTTGAATGCAAAAATTAGTAATATCTGTAGTTAATGAAAGTAAAGTGGAGCTAAAAAATATTTATTTAAGGCTCCCAATGGATGAAAAACGCACTTGGAATGTTTTGAAGGTATTCATCACCTTAAAATTTCGAATTATTTATCGTGAATCTGTGTTTTTATTACGAAGGGGAAATTAGGTTTATAATGCTCGTTTTAGCACTCTTATATATGTTTATATCTCATCAGATTTATCAAAATCATATTTGAAATTTGCTTAATTTGACGAATTTTCTCAGAAATATCATCGAAAAAGGGCCAGTATGTGGGAGATAGACTGAAGAAGTTAACAGCTGTTAACTGCATTTTATCAGGATATATGTTAAAGATACAGAGGATTAGGTTTCTCCAATTTACAGACTAATTATAAAAAATATTATGCATGTAGGTGAATGATCGAGATTATTCCTAAAAGAATTTGGGAGCGGTTTTTTATTCAGAGATACAATGTTGCGCTTTTCTTATGGGAACCTGGGGTTGGCTTTCAAGTGAAGTAAAAGACTTACCGCAATAGAAGGGCTTTACAAGTATAGAAGCTGAATTATCAAAACAAAGCCGATAAACTGACTAAAGCTAGGATTCAAAGGGTTTTTCATTTACTAAACTAATGGCCGAGAACGCATAGATCTGGTTGTGTACCAAAGATCTTTGGAAACAAAAATTACAAAACTTGTACACTTGGGTTGGAAGATAATTAATGCAGATCACTTTTCAGCAACGCATATGTTAAGAAACAAGGGAATCTATTCTGAATCTGGCCAAAAATCGATGTCTCGAGTTAATATTGTTCTCTTTTCATAAGCTGGAAATTTTAAGCCGATATTATAACTACTTTCAATAAGAGGCCAGAGGAGTTGGATATTAATCTACCACCTTTCTAAAAATATAATAACACAAAAGTTAGAGGATTGTGTGCTGTCTCATGACAATAATAAAGTGAATAAAATTTCAAAATATTCCAATTCCTTAAAAATTTTGTTTTTGGGGTTTTTCTTAGTTTAGGTCAGTTCATTTTGTGCTACCTTTCAATGATGCTCAAATTAACATACTACTTATGACCTGAAATCTTTTTACTGACTTCAAATTCCTTTTAGGAAGGAACGAGTGTTACTAACAACTGTTTGATTTTACCAAAACTTTCAGAACTTTGAAATATGAGACTAACACTGACACTCAGTTGACATGGCATAATATTCATCGACTAGTTAGAGAAAGGAAAAATAAGTACTATGTTGCATTATTGGAGAAATTAGACAAAGGAGCTCAAGGAAAAATTAGCCCATTTGAAGAAGACAAAATCGTATTTCATTATGACAACGCACCGACGCACTCATTCATAAAAGCGATGGTGAAATTGGATCCTTTGGGTTACCAATTGTTTCCATACCCACTGTATTCAACAAATCTTGGTATCATCAATATTTTTAGACGTTACAAACGGTTATCTAAACTTATAATACCCTATAATCGAGTATAAATTTGTAATTTTTAAATTTTAATCTTATTTAATTCTTTAAATTGTGTTTTACAATATCCATAAAACTATTTTGTTTCCAAACTCTTGGCAGCTCTGCCACATTATTTATGTAGTAATATTTACAGGAGGACTCCCAATCCAAATTGAAAACACGTTAATACCGGAAGTGAATTCATTAGAAGTCATTTAATTTGTTAATACGAATTTAAAATAATTGCAATTTGGTGGAAAATAATAATTAAATTGAAAACAATGCTTTATATAATTGCTTCTACACAACTCAATTTGTCCACTACAACTCTACACAGGAAGACAATAAGATGAAATGTAACAGTAACCACAAAATCAATATAATTATTCCAAATTTCAAAACTTCTTTCGTTAGGTTGGTGCCCTAATTAGGTTCGATTATCCTTGCGCAAGGACTGGCCTAGATTAAGAGGATTAAGATTATAAGTTTTCTACTAATTTACATAAATTTAACCAAGTCTCGACGAAAATACAAAATAAAATGAAAATCTCATAACAATCCAACAACTGCAATGCAAAACTTTCTCAATAAAATTTGCGTGCCAATACCCAAAAAGTCCAAAATTTGGCCTTTAACGCAATAAATTATTGGATAGTAGAAATAACCATGCAACTACGAAATTGTAAAAACTTAACTTAATGAACTTAATGAAATTTTTTTAATTGAAGAAGATAATTACAAAATCACCTCTAGACAATTTTTTGCTAAAATTTTTATTACCTTGAAAAGTGGCATTTCTCTTTTTGCACAGGGTTTTTAACTGCGGACAATTTTATGTTCGTGTTTGTGGACACTAGCCACTTATAATATTAGCACATTTCGCAACTATCTACAACTGCCAGCATGCAAACTGATTAATCTCCTTGGGATTATAGCTGGTTATATAGTTACTTAAAATATGTTAAGTGCTTCGGACGGGGTAATGTCTGTAATCTGGGCTTTTTGACTGAATATCTGAAGAAGTAAATTCACTAAGGAACATAAATATGGCAGCTTTTCTTTTTAGGGTGAAGCCTAAGCTCAGGGGATACCATATGATGCCTTGGCGAAAAGGAAAATGGGGATTAGGAAGTCGAGTGAAGGTGTCTGTGTACATTTTCCTTAAATAACTGCGGTCTATAGTTGACAGGAAAAACAGAAGATGGTAGGCTGTTCTACATTCGTACAATTCGGCTCAAGGATTCTCTAAATTTCACTGTTTTGTTAGATATTGTCTCGAGGACGAAGGGGCGAAGACGGCTCGATGCACAGGTATCACGCGTGGGAGTTAGTCTACAAGAGATTAGACCAGAAATTTGGTTGAAACAATGTCCATTAAAGTAACGATAAAATAGCGTTAGACAAGTGACATTGCGTCGGTGCTTCAGAGAATCGGTTTTAGAGGCAATCGTCTCGTCGCCAATCAGCTTAAAAGCTCTTTTGTGGACTTTGTTCAACGCGGACAATGCAACACGTCCTGCTCGTGCCCAGCCGTACAAAGGTTAAAGTTAATAATACAATAATATTATATAAGTTAAAAACATCATCCTTTTTGCCGTAGTTTAGAAGAAGCCTTAAGTGAAGAATTGAAGATAGGAAAAATCACGCACGACCATATCTTTCTATATCTTTCTTAAGAAGAAAGTATCTTGGAGCTGTTAAATTATCAGATGTTGACGGTTTGGATTGGCAAAAACTGTTGTTATTCAAGGGATGCACTAATGCAGCGGAAAGTTCTTTTAAGAGAAATGAAAGGTTAATATTTGAATTTTTCCTTACAATATATTTTCCCTCTTGTTCTTTCTGAATTTCTTTGTGTATCTTTTTTCCCACAAACTCCTAAAATTTGATGTGTCTTTCCTTTTAAGTAATTTTTATATTACATTTGAGTTAGGTTTGTGTCGAATAATAATAGTAACTAAACTATTATCGAGTAGTGCACCGTTCAGGAATTATAGGTACTTAAGTAAACTCTCACACAAATATTTGTCTTTGAGAGATTGTTCATTCAAATCGGCAAGGGAAGAAAAGATCACTGACGTGTAACCCGTTATACAGAAATTCAAATACTCTCTTAACTCAGCACTACTAGGGATATGAACCCGCTTGTCGTATTATCTTTTGCATTTATAACATTCTTTATTCAATTTCAATACATTACGAAAAACGCACTTCAGCTGTGGACATGGCCTGTGTAATGTAACGTAAAGCTTACGTAATATTTACTGTAATGCATTACATGCCTTACTGTAATGCATTTTTAATGGTTTGCTGGATCATATCAGTGGAATAAGGAAAATCGTATTGTCGCCAATAAACTTAGAGGCCTTCTCTTGCCGTTTTGTCTAATGCAGTCAACCTAGTCCTATACCTACCTACTATGAAAGTTAAGCTTGAATATTGGGCCTAATAAATGAGAATCATAAGTTATACTCTTTTCCTCTTTTCATTACTGAAGAGCAAGTGTTGATAATAAGAAAAGTATACAGATTTGCGTATACTAGAATTGCGACTGCGAGTAAGTGAGTAAATGAGAGTCGAATTAGGTCAGACTAGTTAGTTAACAAGGTCAATAATAGGTAACATATATAATTGATGAAAGCGAGGTTCTGGGAAGAACAATTGAACATGATATTAGGTAATATGGAGGTTTTGAAATGCTTCCGGAAAAAGGAAAAGAGGAAGCATATCCTGTGAATGTTAACTAAAGTCATTCTAGTAAATTTGACAATCTTCTGATATTTTAAATAGATATGTAGAGAATCTGAAACATTTTTTAACTTCCACAAAAGTCAATGTTCGATATTACGTCAAACAAGAAGTTCTAACATCACGTGCTTATTTCCATAAGTGAATTTGAGTGGTTCATATTTTACCAGTTACAACTTTGCATAACTTTGTATTTTATATGAAATTCAATGTGTACTGTTCTTCGTTTTTTTTATAGTTTTACTGATTTTCAAGGTGTACTTAACAGTCAATCGTGTCAGTTGTACTTACTTAGCTATTAACACCTTTACACATCAGGAAAAGCAAATACAGAAAAGCATGAAGGATTTATTTACACAGTTAAAATTTCATTAAAATTGACGTCTGCAATACGGTTTTATAATTA
>QYTT01078098.1:0-17292 GCA_006980735.1 Dasypogon diadema | reverse complement strand
TTTGCAACGATGTAGCCCTGTCTTTTGAATGCAATCTGATTTTGCTAAGATGTTTCCATTTTTTGCTGATATTATGTCATTTGCATATATAATTTCCACGCTTGTTCTTTACTGGCTTTGATACCGTAAAAAATGCATTTGCTTTCTAAGTAGTGTAACACTGCAAGGGCAGAATAAATCTACGAGAATTCGTCCAAGAAGAAGGATAACAATAACAAGTTAATTGACTGTATGGAATTATCACTATTGTAACAAGGAGATGATTTTTACAGCCTATAAAAAATTGAAAAAATTAAAATCTGCAAAATTAGTAGTTGTGCAAGCAAACAATGTGTCAAACATTTGACAAATAGGAATTAAAAAGTAATGTAATCTATTCCTGAAAATATTTATATAAAATCAAAAAGGTAGAAATTTCGCAGACAATTTTGAAAGGCAAAACATTTGTAGCCAAGGATAAAATTGCGCCAGGCAAGTAGGCGTTCCAGAAAAAGCACAAAATTTTGAATTGGAAATTATCAAAATAAAAAAAAACAACATGGGAATAGTTTAGAGCTCACGTGCAGTTGAGTATGGCGCGATATTAGAAACGTAAGCGTCTCTGTCTGTGTATATTCGAGCACAGTACCCGTGGCATGATATCCACTCTACACCCTCAAGCAGTAGAGGTGAATCATAGTCTAGCGTCAACACCAGGTCCTTGGTCTCAGCAGAAATTTCCTGATGGAACCGAAAGCCGAGTAGATCAGCCAGCACACATACCTGACGAGGTTCATTAGACTACCCCACACTGGACAGGAAAAGTACGTGTGGGATTGAGCACCCTTCTTATCTGCTCAGTCAACAATTACACTGAATCCGACGTGTTCCTCCAGCACTGGTAGAACACTCGGACGAATGCTCTAGCCTGAAGGCATTTCGATTTCACGACTAACAATAAATCGGTGAGACACAAACCGCCCAATCTCACTAGCATCCAGAGCTTGCTTTCGGCGACCTATCGTCATCCTCCAACCCAGAACGCACTTACTGCAGCGGCAGGAGGAGCAGTGGAGATTATCAAGAAAGTACGGCATTGAAAAATTTGTTCAGAGCCTCTTGGCAATTACAAGTTGTAACAGATAATTGATGGACATTGAAAATAATAGAGGCCCTGAGACGGACCCCTGTGGGGCCCCAGTAAGAATAGGAACGGAGTTCAAGTGTCTATCACCCCAACAGATACGCTGTTCTCAATCAATTAGAAAAGACTTCATAAGTTTCTTGGCAAGACTATAAAAATATAACTAGTTTTCTAAAAACGAAACCGTGTAATCTGCTTTGTTAGATACTTTGGAAAAATCCAAAAATACAAAGTCGTATCGTATTCATTATATTTCAGGCTTAAGGACTTAGCCATCTCCAGAAACAATCTCCAGGAATTACAATTTTGAATACATAACGCACGAGGGTCTTCGCTAACATTGTTAAACTTCACATACGGAGTTTTTCACGCTTCAGTATAGTCTCCGGATTTTTCCAGGATAGCTGTGGTAGTTTGTTCTCGAGATGTGACTAAGTCATCTAAGTTTACCAAATTTTAGGAAGCGCACTGAACATATAATTCATGGTTTATCCTATTGATATCTTACGCATAGGAAACTCGGCTTAAATTTGGAGAGACTAAAGCTAATTACAGATTGCGATACATTTTTCCTATTCATATCTAACTGGGAGGATCCACCCTCTTTCACTAATTCTTCTACGATATCAGTCCAATGAAGCAATTATCAAAGTTCAGTCCCTAAAGACATTTTCACTTATCTGGAAACGTCACATTATCCCTACTGCCCTCTTGCGATCCTTTTTATGGTCAGTTAATTTTGCTAAAAAAACTATATCGCACTTTTTCCATTTCCAAATGTTATCCAAATAAATTTTATACTTGTATGAAGTCCATTTGTCGGTTTTGTATTGGAATTTTTTCCGCAAGTTTAGTGGTCACCGTCTGTTACCCTCGAGTAGTTTCCAAGAGATACAAATAAATTCTTGGGGTAGTAGGGTCAAATCGTACACCCATAAGTTACTGATTTTATCAGGAAAATATATTTCACAAAAAGCTGTAAATTAACGTTAATTGGCATAAATGGTGAGAGAATTTTTGTATTTAAGTTCATGGAGAATGGCAGTTATGTGGAAATGCAAAGGACATAAATAATTAAGAATTAAAGTTGGGGTGGATTATAATAAAAGATTTCTCCACGTGGTCTAGGATATCACAAAAAATATGGTGAACCTATTGGAATTTTGGGCAGGGTGCATTTCAAAGAAAAATGAAAATCAAAGGAGGAAAAAATAGTTGACTTCGATGATCCAGTCCAACAAAACCACTGATATCTAATTACCTCTTCCTTTCAAAAGATTGAATGAAAATTAACATAAATCAACGACAACGTCTATTCTTTGATTATCCCTTGAAAATTTGCAACGTAATGTCCTAAACGACTTCATCAATTCCTAATGCCTGTCCTCTTGACGATTTTAACACCAGGTTAAATCTGGATGATTAATGACAATACAATGAATCGAATGGGGATATTACCTCGTTTTTGTATAAGGAACAAAGCAAAAAATCATCCGGACATATTTTGTGATGTCCCAGAGTATCACAAGCAGGAGTGGCCTCGTCTACACGATAATGAAGCTTCTAAAAAACACTTGGACCACTGTGGTAACCCAGTGAAGATGTCAATCAACGCAATTGTTCAACATGTGATACCGGCAACATCATCACAAGGTTACTTCTGATATATAAGAAATGGTTTCCTACGAAGCTTTGCAGTTCTACACTTCTCCATTTACGAATTCGACTCATCTTCTCTGTTGTTTCCTAATTGAATACACATTTTCTGGGAATACGATTATATTGGATTTAACAGCTTCAAAATGATTCAGAAGCATCTCCCATTTAGAATACTCCATTCCAACCTAAAACCCATCTTGTAACGATGCTTAAAGTCTCATAACACCTTGAAAATTTAAGATTCCAAGTTTTATCCAGCGCCGAACTTCTTGGAACAACACAAACAAAATTCAAATTAAATTTTAATCGACCCAAAATCCAAATGAAAATTTTCCACCATGCAGAAACTTCCTCCGAAGTGATTTGCATACGAATGTGTGAGGCGCGTGTCTCGTTCAGATAAACAATCGATTCAACCGAAAGTCATGAATAAATCAGCAACACTAGGCCGGGATCCTTTACCGCAAACTGGCACATGATCCAAATTTACATATTGTGGTCATTCACCTGGATGTGCATAGCTCACCGGAACGGGAACTCCTTGAAATTGCTGTGAAAAAAAGGGTTGTAGGCGCTAAAGGGAATATCATCAGAGAAGTAGTCCCACACACACCAGATGGCCACTTGAAACATGTCATCACAAACCGAGACGATATGGCTCCGGAATCTAATGAGGTCGGTATGCATGCAGAAGCACTTCCTCCAGCGTCGATTACCTTGACCATATATCACTATTGATCACCACTTAAGATAGGATAACCGATACATGCCACAGGGGAAAGGACAAATTGCCTCTTCCTAAACTGTTATTAATTCTAATGAATTATTCAATTGCATGACATGGAGTACAGGACGGACGCAGACGGACATAGTTGCTGCGGAGCAGTAAGTGCGGTATTATGGGTGGCACTGCCAGTTGGCAAAGGTGTCGGAAGTGCATTATTGTGACATACCGAAAAGGGTTGAGTACAAGCGAAATGTGTAATTTCTGTGAAAACAACTGGTAATTTCCAATTAAAATACCTACGAGCATGAAAGCAGTACACAATCTATTTTATGGCTGCTGCAGAAGAGGTTTAACTGATTTAAGAGCCAATCCAACTCACAATCATCTTTTGCTCCATAGGAATATGCCAATGCCTGAGGAAACTTCCCCTTTGTGTTAGATGGAATCATCCTTTTGCAGAATGTTATCATTGCAAAAAGTAATTATATCTTCCCAAGCCGAGCAGCTATCGGTGTCTGTCTATTGAAAATTTCTTAAATGGGGCGGGTCTGCTTCTGACAGTTATTTGATTTTATGACTTGCACAAGCCTTCAAGGGGATGATTATCACATTTCACAGCCTCGTGTTGAAGGCTCTTGTTGACATGTCTATCACTGCAGTGAAATTTTACTTCACAGGAATTTCTCTGGTGATCTCCTTGACTCCTGGCACTTCGGGTTTGATGTATTTGACAGTTTTATGCTTGACGAGATATTGTATTTATGAGATGATGCTACTTCTGAGGCTACAACTGGCTGCCGAAAGGAGAGAACGTAAATATTTGTTATAAAAAGTTTTGAAAGTTTACATTTCATAAGGGACGGCATGAACAGAGATTCTTCTCATGTTAGTTACTGTCTCCAACTTGAAGATGGTCCTTCAACGCGGTTTAAAGTTATATGTATTGAAGGAAGACACCATAAAACTGACTCAAAAAACGCGAAACAATATTGTAAGACAAAACTTTGGTCCAAAGGCAAGGCTCTCAATATTTGATTGAATCGACATATTTGAATTATTACTCTAGGAAGATAGGTCATAGCGAACTTTAGTTTTCAAAATGTAAAATCTATGGCGATGAAAGTGGACCACGGATTACACTGATAGTATCACAAGGAGTCAGATAAGAGATCATCAAAATAATTATTAGGCTCATAAGAAGGCCTCTAAAACTGAGTCCAGGTAAAGCAAAGGCAGAGTATGCTTTTAGTCTCTAATGCACGTAACTTGGGATCAAGAAAACACTTTTCACGTCATCTTTCCACTTTCTTCTTTTCTATATCCCACGACAGTGAACAAATCTTCGGTTCGTTGCCTACCAAACGACTTTCCATCAAATAATAAAAAAATAGCCGAGAATGCAAAAATTATCCTGAATTCACAAAACCACATGAGCAGTAATTACCACCAAAACACTATAAACTGGCAAACACTACATCTATGAAGATTCACTTCAAAGGAAATTAACGAAGGGATTGTCCAAGGAAACAACTTCCTTTGTGGTTTCTCCCATGAGGACATTGGTCGCGCCTGGCTAAATTCCCTCAGGATTTAATAACAACTGGTCAAACGGAGCTCATCACTGTACGCACTGGCCATGAAATAGATTAAAGAAAATTGTGAGAACCGTCTATTATCAGATTTGAAAATCAAAATGCGGATGCGGAAGGTAATGAAATGGGTGAGGAAATTGGGATGTCCTAATTGCAAGTTCACCCAACAAATAATGTTGGGGGGGGGGGAGGGACGTTTTCAAACAAGTGCTCCCTAATTAAATAATTGAGCATAATTATACGAAAAGTAGTTTCATAAAAATTTTATTACCATTTTATATTCCGATTTTATTACTTTTGATGGTTTTCGATTTCTTTGAGTGTGGAACAGTCTGCTTAAATCCCTGGTTTATTTCTGGGGTGAAAAAGGTATAGAGCTATAAAAAGTTGAGGAACAATGAGCTTGCTTGCAACCACATCAGTCAGCTAAGCACATTACAAGACCATAACAAATTAGAATCGATTTGTTTTCCAATTTACGACATCTTTTAGCCGTTTTAGCAAAAAAGCCATTTTTTCGCATTGTTCCATTAAAAGATTGGGAAATTTATGGCTTCACGGTAACTCGTTTTTGTTGGTTTTTTTTTCTGAAGAGATGTGAGTGCCTTGAAGTTCTTAGGGCAGTTATTGGTATTAGTAAATATTTAGAGAATAAATCGGATTTCCTGTTTATAAAGGACTCTGTAACTCTTTTGAATTACATCTGAGGATCTATCTCTATGTGAGATATAAAAGATTGCTTTTGATCAAAAATGACTCCTATAGGTCAGTAACTTTATTGGATCAAGTAACTGAGTTATTGTTAATCATTATATATAATCTGAAGAAATTAGGTTAAAATTACGGGAAAATGACATTACCTTCCACTTAGATACATTGAACTGAATATTGTTATTCGATACCAAATAGGGAGCCTGTTAAGATCATTCTATAATGAGAAGCAGTCCTAAATAGTATTAATCGTAATCTTAAAATTGTCACTAAATATCAAGCATTAGCATTGATTAAAGTTATCAACAACGTCATTAAAAAAACAGCAGAAAGAGCAGAGGGCCTAGTTGACTGCCTTGAGGAACATCTAGAAGTTCTCTAGACAAGATGTTACTTGCAGTTGATGAGATATGAAACAATCAAACGAAAAGCCAAGCCAAAATTATACACACAGACCTACCAGAGACCGAATTGGTGTTGTTGACTCGCTATGAGAGCAAACATTAGAGTTTAATATATATAATCTGACAATTTTGAGATACCTGGACGTAAGGATAAATTAAAAATAATCATTAACGGAGAAGGAAGAGATTCTGTACATATTTCAATAAAAATGGTCATAGGCCATCAGCAATCATTTTCTGCTCGTAAAATTTAAAAATTTCCTACTGAAAAAAAATCTTAAAAACTGCACCCAGTACTCCTCCTCCACATGAATACCTTAAGAAAAAGGTGCAAATCACTTAACAATAGTGCAGTAATGACCAAATGCTCTAGAAAACAGGCTCACTGTCACTACCGTTCAGGATGAACGTAAGGATAATACGAATATAGTATCACCATGAGGACAATACCTCATAAATTCCATTTATTTGCCGTAATACCTAAGGAGGGAAAAGATTTGACGCCTGCCTTAGGAAATTGGAATTTATTGCAATTTCCACAAAGGCGCAAGGGAAAGGATGTCGTAATTCTTTGCTGAATTACTTTCCTATATAAGTCGAAAGTGGGAACTTCCTTCATTATGGTCCCTAGGCGAAATCTGGAAAAAATTTTTACTGAATCATAATCCTAGTTTCTTGCACCAATTATCGGGCTTTTCTCAGTGAAAGGCGATCATCTGTGAAATTATGCAAATCATTCTCTCATTAGGCTCGACTTTTTTTTACACAGAGCAGGAAAGAATGGCGGTAGAGTGGATGGTGATAAACGATTTTTTGATGCTGAAATGGTCTTGTTAATTGGTTGTTTTGGCTTGTTGCATTCCCAGGGTGCATTTGTTTGCAGTTTATCTGCTTTAAACAGTTTTTTAAGACTTGAAGTATAGATGGGTTCGGCTTTAACGTGTTCTGCTTTGCAGGACAGTCTTCAATAAGTTCACTTGAACTCTTCTAAATGTTTGCGTTGTAATTGTTCCGCACGGAATGTTTTTAGAATCTTGATATAAGCCAACCTTCGCATGTTTTATGTGTAGAATTATTCAGATAAGCTATTTTAGCATCGCAGTCAATAGTCGTTGTTTGTTTACCTTGTATCTGGTTTCGAATAAATAAACAAAGAAAAATGTACTTATTTGTAGAGAAGACTCCATCTGAATCTCTGAAGCTCATAACCATCGGAAAGAATGGAAGTGGTAGGCGGAAGCCTAGGACAATCTTAAATTAGAAAGAGCAGAAGATTCGTCAAAAATGTGCCAAATGATTCTGGAGTTAGTTTCCTTAACACTTTGACAGCCATAACAAGCATAAAAGCTTTCGTGAGAGAACTGCACGTTAAAATGCATTTGGCTTGAGAGAGCTTTTAAGTGTCACCCGTATATGAGTGACATGACAGGCAAAGCGTTAAAACTCAGACTGTGAAATCTTTTTCTTTGACTTTCTTTTTGGCTCGTGCTAAGACACCTACCATGTCTTTGGAAGAAAAAGAATAGTTGTTTTACTACCTTTTAACTTTCTATTGATGTTCTTTTATTTACGATTCAAAATTTTGACATGACTGAATGAAACGGGAAAAAAGGTACAATAACGCTTCTTTTCTTTCCAATTTCTTTTTGCGAACACCTGCACTAGTAACCTAGTTCACTAAAGGGAACTCGACGGTTCATAGAACGTACCGAACCAGAAAATGAGATAAATTCCCACCGTGTATTGAATTTACCCCCGTGATCCTCTCAATATCAAAATCTATCATACAAATTCCAAGAAAATTTGGAATTGTGCCACCAAATCTCTTCTCTAACGTGCCCATAAATTTACAGAAGCGTGAAATCCGGAAACGGAAAATCAGATCCTTGAATAAGGCATAATCTTCCTGAAGACGAGTGGACATGTAATTCTTGACAGTCCACCGGTGACTATCTTGCAAAGGAGACAGTTGGTTTCTTTTTTTTGGGTGTATGGACGATGATTAGCGTGAAAGTATCAAAATTTGTCCAAATCTTTGGTATCTTAAGTTCTCTGTTACATCAATGGATTAATGGGTGAGCAGATGTTGTTTTATGTTCTCTGAGAGTTATTGGGGTGTTTGTTTGCTCTACTTCTCAGGTAGCCAGATTGACCTTCTCGAAACTATTGTGGAGTGATTGCAAAAAATTCCACGAGCCATTGATATCCCCTGGAAATATAGAAGTTAGAACAATGTGCATGAAATTTTAAAGGTGATGGAGAGGGTATATTTCTAAGGCCGCGTTAATGTGGATGAACGTTTGGAGACATGTGAGCAAATATCATAAATTTATAGAGATCAGACTATAGGACGATATCTACTAATAAATTGTAGGTGCTGACTAGAGTAGAAAATTATGTGGGTATCGACTAGAACATAAAAGTTCCAAAGGACGATTAAAAGTTCAAATTTAATATAAAATTCTTCAGGATTCTTCACGTCATCTACTTTTTGGTAATACAGAAAGGTGTCTGGCGAGGCGTGAGACCTAGGACTAAAATTAATCTCGTAGCACAGAATACACAGCAGTTATTAGAGTTTATTATAATCGTGTATGGAAAAAGTCCTGAAACTGAGTGGCGCATTTCACCAAGGCTTGAGGGATTGAATACAATCGACACTATGCTTTCAGAAAAGAAATCTAAAATTTACGTTGAGAGACGTGTTTCAGACAATTTTCCCTTATTTCTAATCCCTTGTAAGATGGCTTCAAAACCGCCAAAGAGGCTGCACTTTGATGATATTTAGATGGTGACAATTTGCGGCATTTTTCCGGTGACGGTGGTCACGGTGGCGTACCAGGTTCCTGCTCCAAAGATGTCTGAAGAACAATGGTTTTATTTTTGGGCATTTGTCCTGACCCGATATCAATCTCATTTACAGATTCCATTGTAAATTGCCAAAACATGTAGACCTCTGCGCATTAGAAGCCAGATATTAAGGATTAAAGGATCAGTTTTTCATCTATAAATCAGCGGATGTCCTCCAACTATGGATAACTCTTTGCGCTTTTGTATCTAATGTAAATCAGAACAATAATTTCTAGCATTTTGCAAATTAACACACCGACAATGTCTCCTTTAAACCCTTCCAGCATCTTATAGACCACAAAACCAGCTGTTACATACCTCCAGTATAGCATATTTTCGTCTATACCACTGCTAACAATAAGGATTAGATGCAATCATGTCAAAGCATTCAATTCATCCCGATAATTCCATAACAAATCGCCTTAAATAATTCTTTCCTCATTACTTGAGGCTTAGGGCGAATCATGTCAGCACCTCAAAACAAGCCTCATAATATTTCGCGGTCCATAAAAAATTAAATCTGACAGGCAACCACCACTGTGGGATGATGGCCTCTTTTTATGCAACAATTTCTTTCCCTCTGTGGCAGGACATAAAGATTTGAAAAGGAAGTCCCTGTAGTAGAACTGTTGGGAATTCTGTATAGAAATGGGCTGCTCCTCAGCACATCTCTGGCAATGAGGAATATATAAAATTTTATGGTGAAAAAAATATCACCCAAGATAATGGGAATGATTTTTGACAGGTAAAGGTTTTTTTTTGCTCTCCATCTGTCCGGGGATGGCACATTTTTTTTCTTGAAGACTATTTTCATCAACAACATGGGATTGAAGGGAGGTTTCTGTGAATGCAAGATGCCATCGGGCTAATTTTTTTGTTTTTTTGTCCACTTGATAGGAACATGTCAATGATTTGACTTCTGTGAGTACATGGGACTGGCATGTGAGTATTTTTATTTAAATCAGATTGTCATCGTTGATGTAACCCGTTCGGGTCAACAGGATGTTTTGACAACTGTTGTTGCTGTTGTGACAGCATGTTATGTTTTAAGTTGATTTTATTTTAACGGTTTTCATTGTTTCCTTATTAGCAAAAAGGGGCGATATATCTTCGACTGGTCGATTAAAAGGTAAAAGATGTTTTCTTATATCTATGTATGACACACGCGAGAATTTATGGGTAATGCCGGGTGTATGAGCATCGGATAGGACAGAATAGGATAGAAAAGAATGATTGCCGAATTCAATGAAGAAGCAAAAAGTAAAATGCACTACTATACGCTTTTGCATAACATCTTCAGGGCTAGATCAAAGGATGCAAGTTTCTAACTTCCCAAATACTGAAATGGCCTATCTGCTCAAGAACTGGATCAGGTATCTCCATTAAGATCATCTAACAGCATCCACGAAAACTAGTATGGTTAAGGCTCCTAGCGATTTTCCTAGAGGAATTTCCATTCTCACGCGATTGCAGTATTTCTGGTAGGTTTTTGTCCGAGAGATCTCAGCCAATCACGATTGGAGACTATTTTTCAGAATGCGCATTTCTTACTTGCGGTGTTCCTCAAGGATCTAGCCTGGACGCCAAAAATCATAATGCATTGCATTTTATCGTAGATTTTTCGACGTACCTGACTTTCCGCTTGTCCTCTTGAATGAGTCTGTGTCGCCGTTTGTCGTTAAAGTCAGAAATTTGGAGTTTTTCTCAATTTGATCAGGAAATGTTAGGATCATATAAATTAGGCGATTGGCAGGATTTATGATGATCTGTGGGGGCTTTGACTGTCTTCTGCAATTTTCGTGATAAATACTCTCTTGCTACTTGCGAAATATTTTTTTCTACCTTACTCTTTGATTTGATTGTGATTTTTTGGGCCTGATTTTGGTTTGGCTGGTCCTGATTTTGTTTCGGTAGCCCCCTGATTTTGATTTGGTTGTAGATATCTTTGATATGAATGAAATATATTTCCATTCAACCGCATACACTAAAAAACCCCCGGTATTTATATGATAGGATCAAATTTTTTGAACTCTTCCAGGTGTTTTGACTCATTATTGCCAAGATTCCTTCAGAAAACCTAATTGTTCACATATATGAATTGTACAAATTTCGAGATCATAAAACCTTATAACTTCTATTAATTACTTTTTTTTATTTGCAGGAACATTCCATTTTTGTATGTAACTTGTGGGACTGGAGGAAGTATGCGGAGATAGGATTGTTGCAAATACCTACTTAAGAGTTGGTTAGATTTTCATGGAGATAACAAGAACATAAATCATTTATTATAAGGACTGTGGCTCAACGTCTGGGGATTTCTGCGACAAATGTATGGAGAAGGATTGTATCTCTTTACCTTGACACGGGATCGAAACTAGAGGACAGTGCTCTGTGATACTAGAGCGATCTTCAAGCAACAATTTTTTCAAACAGAATTTTGTGGAGTGCAATAATGCATGAACTGAAATTATTGAAAATCTATTTTTGAGATAAATTTTTAATCAGATATTTTAAATAAATAGGAATGGCTTGACTTCTTGCAAAAGTCTAATGTACTCAAAAGTTTATTCATGCACCTTAGAGGAACAATGTTCCACCAGTACGACGAGGTCTCAGGGTAGAAACAATTATTTGATGGATGAAGGAAACTTTTGGATGACGGTGGATAAGGAGGAATGGCCCACAATGTTGGTATTTCCGATCTGCAGATTTAATACCAATGGATTCCTTCATATGGGAACAATGAACGATGTCATTTACTCTAGGAAAAACGCGAGATGGACTACTTCAAAGGATCACAACTGGAAAGTAAAAAATAAGAGACTTGATCTAAGACTTAGGTCTACAAAATAATTTTAAAGTGAGTCTTTTTATGCCTGGAAAAAGGCAAAAAACACTGTGAACTTAGGGCTCTTCAAGAAGACATTATTTAGGTAAAAGTAAAAAGGTAAAAAATTGTATTATATATGATAAAGTTTCATGAAAAAATGAAGTATGCAAGTTCCCTATAGAGGAAGTCCATTTAGAGTTCTGTAATGCAAGAAGGGATAGGAGTTTTGTGCATATGAACTCTGCTACTTCAATCAAAGATTCATCAGTTGTAGGCGACCTTTGATCTAAACAGGAGGGTATGTATTTTATATGCCTCAGACGAAAAATCTGTTCTAATTTATCCCATTTAAGGATATTCCCACCAAATTGAACTTTTAGATCCCTTCAAAGGTTGCAACTCTTATTTACTGAAATTAGTGAAATTCGTACTTCATTAAAACCCCCCAAAATCCTAAAATAGCCTAAGATATCCTGACGTACTACGAAAAAGAAAAAAAAAATATCTCAAAAATCCCTACCCACTTTATTGATATCTTTTCATTCCGAGAAATCTTAGCTGACTCCAGAGCAATATACAAACCAACCGCCAAGTCCTTTTATTGTCCACAAATCGTATAAACAAGAAGTCCTTTTCAAATATATGTCATCCTGGGATCTGTAGATTCTGAGTCCTTTTTCTCGATGTGATAATGAGCAACCACTTTGCAGTTGTTGCCCGATTTTTACCTGTCAAAAGGACCAGGTATTTTTCGCTAATTTATTACACATTCCATCTACGAAAAAAAAACCAGTCACGAGATCAAGCTGTGATAAAATACACTGCATTTTTTTGATGGTGGACAGGATTTCAGTAAAGGAGGAAAAAACAACCAAATTTTTTGGCGGGATCGTAGGACAGAGAAAAAATCGGAGGCGGTGATATCAAAAGAAATCACATTTTACTGTACATTTATATATTAACAACTTTATTTTACTTTTTTTTTAACAAATTGTTTAACAGATTTGTTTAATTTCCTTAAATTAATTTCCGTTTGTACGGGGATGGACCCTAGACATAAATGGAGGGAAGTGCCAAACCGACTTCAAAATATTTACGACTTGCTCTTGCACTGTTATCCTTTTCAGGTCCTTGCCTATCATTCTTATCTACATTTTCGGTATTTTCAATTTTTTGCACTTTAACTTCATTAAAACTGAGGTCACTGGCAGGATCATCAGCAGGCGTATATGAAGGTGATAGTACTTCCGCTACCGATGAGGTGTTTCGTAGTAGGGTCCTTTTTCGAAGATTTAAACTAGACAGAGAACGTCTTCGCTTGTTTTTCCGAGCACTATCCAAAATTGCATTAATCAACTTGTCCAGAGTGTCATCTCCCATTTTTGACGAACTTAAGCTGGTCTCACCTTCAACTACTCTCGAGTCTTCGGCAGTTTTTCGTCTTTTCACTGGACGTGGGTAATCTTTCTGTGATTTTGTTTTATTTAGATATCTCGGATTGCCTAAATACACATCAGGAAGAATTCCTCGCATTGCTATCACTTGTCCAGGAATCACAGTAGTCGGTGAATACTCCTCTTCATATGTGGGTAGAGTGGAAGCGTAAGGTGTCGTACATTTTGGCGGTTCGTTATTTGGTTTTAAAGAAGGACTCTTGAAAATATCTGAAATTGGTTTTCTCAGTGGGGTGGAAGTTATAATGTTTTCCTTGTTGCAAAGGGTTGATCTCCTTTTCCGTTTGCTATTGCGGTTATTCAGAGTTGGTGTTCCGTGCATTCTGTGGCCTTCCTCAACGTTTTCCGCACCAGATGCCTTGTACCCTGAAGTCCACTTAAGCATTGCGTTATCGTTCTGAAAGAAAAAAGATTAAAAGATATATTCACAATTTCCTTATCTGAACGCACTTCGATTTCACTGTCCCAGAAAATAAGAAATTTCGTAACAAAAACAAACGGCAAAAGGGCAGTATCCATCCCTTAGAGGTTCAAATACCAACTGACTGTCATAGTTGAGGACTTTGAGTGTCTAACCCAGGCATGATGTCTGATTCTCTTTTTACGAAATTCAGCTATAAATGTAGTCCTGCAGCCTTAAAAGGAGGCTTACACACAAGGATACAGCTGTGTACTCAAAGGATCTGTTAAAAGTGTGTGGGCTACTCCTGTTTATGTGGTAATCGTTTACTACTGCTCTGCTGGATGAAAGGGGAAAAAATGCTGAAAATATTTTAGGGGAATTGTATGAAGACTTCCTTGTTCCTGCTTTAATACTGAGAGTTAGTTAAATGTGAAGAGGAAGTTGAGAATTTAGTCAAAATAACGTCAGGTTCACTGGACACAGGCAGGAAACCTTTGATGATAAATTTTCACACGAAAGGTGACTATAGGACTGTTGGCGTCATTTCTATGAGTAAAGAAATTTGGTGAAGAGTTATGAAAATATTTTGATGGACGTCCCACTCTTTGAGGCTTGGTTAATGGTATCAAATCGTCTTCGTCCCTCTTTGCCAGTTCTTTCCAACTTCGATGCAGATCTTAAATACATAAAGTAAAAAGGGCAATCACAAACCCCTTAAAAACCGACCATGGTGGCATTAAACTACCAAAACATCATTGTAACCGGCATAGAACTTTTGTGAAAACCCCCTGTCTAAAAAGTTCAGACTAGAGCAAAAATTTTAACAAAACTTAAGATCAGCTGGGGACACGAATTTCTTTCCATTGTTTTACAGTCTATAATAGAATAGCGCTCGTGAAAGACTGACCTTTTCTTTTCAGTCTTTCAGACTTTCGGAATAGGCGAATAACAGATCGTACTTGGACCCATTTGGAGAAAGAGTAAACTCCTGAGAAGCGGGACGGTAAAATTTATGTAAGTCCTAGACCAGGGATTATTGCTTCTTCACCTTACAGTACTGGCCGGATTATCCGCATATCCCTGAGTTTCATATTCATTGTAAAACTTTTTCTGAAACTCCTCGACAACCAGAGGTTTTGAGACCTCTTTTTTGGATAGACTTCTTGCGACTTCGAATGATGTGTTATCGAAAGCTTCCTTAATGTCCAAGAAAGCACCTAAGGCAACTCCTTTACCATTTTGTCTACTATCTTCATTTTTAACTGGGAAACTATAATAGACTGTCATAGTATATTTCCCGCTTGGTAAGTATGTCCATATGAGTCCAGTGTCTTAAAGGTTAGGAGATAATTTTGGATACTCTCGGTAAAGTTCCATCCGTATTCTCCCCTTGGATCTTTATAGGTTTTTGTTGTATTCAGGAGGAGCTTTTCTGGTCTGTCCATTCAGGTTTGAATTGTAATTTTCCACCAGAATTGACCAATTTGATCAACTCAAAGAAAAAAGATTGCACCCAAAAAGGCAAATAAAATGAGGGAACTTTGTAGCGAATTATTTTCTACCCTTTCTTGAATCAAATAACCAAACAAATTAGATTCTCAGTTCTATTGCCAATTCTACTCCTCAACAATTAAAACAGAGAGATCCAAACCAGTTCCTCCTGTACTTCAAGGGCAGCTACTCCAATAAAGAAAAATTGAAACTGTTTAAAGTTTTCCTATTCTTTGCATCCTGAAAAGATCCAAGGACAAAATTGAATCAAATTGCGAGCGAATCCGGAAGTCCGGGCAAATCAGTCAACAAAGTCTAAACAACGTCGAAAGAAAAGAAAAACAGGATCAGAACAGTGAACTGATGAGAAAGGTTACGCTAACAAATTGCGTCAATGGAGAGGAAATGCTCGAGGGTATCATTCAGATCCTGTGTAATCGTAACTATTTTCTGAGGCTATTCGGTTTGGTATTCATGAGACTCCGACAGCAATACCCAAAAAACAATTTTCCTCCCATTGAAAGTGGTAAACTGCCGACGTTTCGAGGACATTTCATTTTGGCAAATTCTGTTTGACTAACAACAAGAGTGCCCTCGTTCCTTCAAACCTAGTGAACCTGAAAGAAATTGAGGAGACTTGAATTTATTGTCCAAATTAGTGATCCTGATCTCCGGAGACATGAACAGGAGTCTCTGTGTTACTATAAGTAAATTCAATTAGTTGAGATGAGAGCATCCCTTCCACGCCAGTGAATGTGACCCAAATGAAAGTTAATTCCGTGAAATGTGAATGCGTCAAAACATGGCGTCAAAGGACAAAAACAATATTTCTAAAACGTGACACGTGCGCTTTCACTGCACTCTGTTGCCGGGCTCCGATTAAATTTTTTCTATGGCAAAAAATTCACTTAAATGGAAATCAAAGGACTATCCAAAGACAAACATGTAATGCATTACAACAGGAAGCAGGAGGTCCTTTTGTTACTCGGTTACAAGTGAGAGCGCTTTCTGTGCGTTTTGATGGCGTTAAATGACATCCCTTCGTTGGCCGCACTTTTAAATGTTGAGGGGTGTAATCGCTCGGAACACCATTTCTAGCCGGCACTTAAGGGTGAGAGTTGATCACTTTGATTGACTCCCTAGGACAGGCCATTTGCATAACCAGAACGTGAATTCGTTTTACTCCCTGCGGCTTTCTGCAGTGAAAGTGATTGCGGGCCAGTTGAGGACTCAGCGTGGTGGATGTGGAGTCAGGATCTGACCCGTCACTTTTTCACTGTCGCTATCAACAAAAATCAATTAATGCAACTCAAAGTGCAGTTTGTTTGCATACAACTTAGTAGGGTTCTGAGCAAGCCTGAAATATATTTAGAGCCAATCCCTAAAGAGCCGGCAAGTCAAATAAGACGATTACACTTGGGGCAAGCACTGACAAGTGTTTTCGGCGCTAATTGATTGCTTCGCCCATCTGTCCATACTAAAGCCCAAACGGCAGATGCGCGATGCGCTATATTGACACTTTACCTCAAGATGATTAGAACTTCTATTAATTTCCAACAAGTGAATCCTAATTGGGCCAGCACTTCAAAGGCACCTGACGGGACTGGATGACTTCACGAAAATGTGTCCACAGCATTGCCTTAAAAATTTATGGCCTGGCACCTCCATAACTGTGACAACATTTTGGTCGAACGATTTGCGTCCTTTCCCATCCTATCAAAAATAGCGTACAGGGATTCAGGGGCGCCGAACGACCGGGGCAAATTTTTCGGTGCGCTCTGAACTCCGCCCTTTGGATTGTACCTGGATTCCCGAGATATGAGCCAAAAACCAAAATTTCATACTCGCGGGCGTTTTCCTGGGTGGTTTCGCGCAAATCGCTCTGGCTTCGCAAATACGCAGTCTTTTTCGCCCAAATTTTGCACACGCGCTCAGCAGGCCACCCCCTTTCGAACGAGCCCTCCCCCACTCCGATCCGATGAACTTTAGAATTTCGCCCAAAAAAATGCCAAGGCTATAGCCCATGAATTTTGCTCAAATTGGTCGGA
>QYTT01078096.1:0-10419 GCA_006980735.1 Dasypogon diadema | reverse complement strand
TCTCTTTTGCTTATTATTAGGCTTATTTCCTACATCTCCATGAGTGAAACTCAAGTTGTAACAATATAATGCAATATAAATTCCATAAATCGAACAATTGCATGAAGAGGCGAAAACCCGTATTGATAGTTTTCTTCAACACCGTATTCTTCTCCTGTATTTCGAAAATCTTTTGGATTTTTTTTTTTTTTTGGCAAATGGTACAAGTTGTCGATGATTTGGTTTCTCTTAAAAATTGAGTTTCTCTGCCATTACCATTTCGTCGGCGGTAATGCATTTATTTTTTATTTTACGAAGTCATATTGACTTTAAACCAATTCTTTTGTTTCCTTCAAATATTTAAACTTAACAGGTCTGCAAAAGTGTGCGATGGATGAGGATTTTTTTCACACTAAGTCTTCTGTTATATTTTCGCAATTATTTCCAGAAATCTGTTGCTTGTATTCGCTTTTCTCCGAAGATCCATCACATCCCCATATACTCACTAACGCTAAAGTGGTGTTACTGTTATCTAAGGCCTCAGTTTCATCCTGTGCTTTTATCTTTGAAATTCTGTTTGTGGTTGCATTAAGCAAATTTTGAAGAGGCACCGAAGCGGAAGTATCTGTAGTCTGCAGCATTTCAGGCAAACACCCTCTTTTTGCTGCGAAAATTTTACAATAGCTTGGTAAAGCATCGTGGTTTCTTTTTTTCAATACATTTTTAAGAAAATTGTATTTGTCTTTTGAAAGTCCCACGTCTAAAAACAATGACAAAGCTTCCTTTGGAGTGAATTTCTATGGCTAGTCTTTTGGGGTCGGAGCACACTCCTTAATTTTGCTCACACGGTTTGGGCTAACTTCATCAACAGCTTTTACAATAAACGCTTTTTGAGAGTGATTGCCTTATTAATGCAGTTGATAAATCTTCTTCTTTATGCTCTTTGAGTTTTCGTTTTTTGATGATTTCCGAGCACTAGTTTGCCCCTGCTAGATGATGTAGAAATTTCCGATGTTGGTGCAAAAGGTTCCAATATTGATAACGTAAATTCCGATGTTGATGTAGAAGGTAAAGACGAAGGCATCGCAGATGTTGAAGTTGAGGGTTGAGATGACATTGAAGATTTCATTTCTTTAGCACTGACTTCCACCACTGTATTTAACCACAGCTCATTGTGTTGTCCAAACTTTAGTACGTTTCTAGTACTAAGTTGCCATTTTTTCTTGAACGTCAAAAAAAATTGCCTAACTCTTCGTCCAAAATTTCAACATTATACCTTTTTGAAAGAAGGCGCACAAACTCGAAGTATTCCATAACATTGTTATCATTGATTATATTGTAGAGTTCACGATACAAAATCTGCATATTGAGTTCTTCATGGCACTTATTTACTGAATAAATGTAATCAACAGCAAGCAAAAGTCAAATAAGTATAGTACACTTGAAAGTTGTCCTATCTCAAAATACTCTTATCTTTTCACTTAATATTTTCGTTACTTTCACCTACCTACAACTTTTTCTTTTGAGCACACAAACATTTACAATTTACAATTCTTGCTACTCTCAGATAATTCTGTCTTAAATGTAAAGTCAATTATCATGATATTTACCTGGATGCCATATAACACTAAACAGATACAGAATAGAGCTCATATACAGAGCAGGTCCAAGTCAGGTAAAAATACCGTGAAACATAATAATATAACTTCTCTAAATATAAATGATGTCATTAATCTTAAAGGTTTGTAAAACAAATATTATGCAGCCTCAAGAGTTATAAAATTCCCGCATAAGAGGGGAATGCAACTTTCTCCGGGAGGGTTTGTACTTTAATTTGATATCAATGAGAGGATAAACATTCCTGGACATTTTTTTAAAAGTTAAAAATAACTGAAAATTTGCCCAATAATTGCCTTTTTAAATTAAAATTCCATTATTAAAAAACTATTTGATTTTTATCATAACTTACTGACCTAATAATATCTCCTCCTACATAGTAAGGGATTTAATTAATTATAATTGAACCTCCCAATATAAACACTTTCACAGTAGAACTTTGAAATCACAGAAAACTCGAACATTTTCTATAAAAAATAGCCCTTCACATTTTTCTCTGTCTTTAGCCATTCTAAAAACAAAGAGGGGGCTAAATGTTTAAAAAAAATTGTTGCCTTAAAGTAATGCATTTGGTTCACTATCGAATGGCATTAAAAATTTTAAAATCTATCACATGACGAAAATTGATTTTTGGTCACCCACGGAACGTTTTAGCCCATTGTGCGACGTGGTACTAAAGTCACACACTTGTTTTCGTGTTTCAAAAGATTTGCTGAACTTTCCAATTTGCAGAGATATTGTGGAAATTTATTCATTTTCTCAATACACATTCGTTTTCTCTTTTTTTTATAATGTGCACCAATTTTACTTCATATTACCCACGACAGTGGTCTAGCGGGCTGAGGCGCACGTATACAGCTTTTCTTCCCTGTAGCACGGGTTCGAATCCCACACAGGACACGGCGACTTATCTGCCTGCCAGTGGTTGAGGCAATTCTACTGACGAGAATGGAATGCCACTGTAATGTTATACAGTAATTACATGCCAAAAATGGCTCGCTTGCAAAATTTGTCAGGTTAAAATTTCCCAATCTCCTCTTCTCAAACTAAGCTCTACTATATGCATCATAGGGTTGTCCCCTGAGCTTAGGCAAAACCTTAAAAAACGTATAATTTAAGCCATCCAGACATCGATCCCGTTTAATTAATTTAATTTAACTTAATTTCATTTACACGCATTCCACGACCAGCCTCCCCATAGGTAAAGGGTTGAAGCTATGGCTGGCTGGGTCTCCTATCTTCCCACAATTTTCAAACTTCAGAATTGAGGCTATTACTTTTGAATTCAACTTAGCCTCTCACAGGGAAAGGTCCGCATGTACTCAGCTCTAATTTTTAGAAAATTCTGGAATTGTAGGCAGTTGAAAAGTTAAGCAGAGGACTGTCAGTGAAATACATGTTCTATAAGCTGATAACGCATACATTGATTCAGGACAGAATCCCAGTAGCAAAGGAAAGCCATTACCCAGCTGATTCCGCAAGTAATTCTTAATAAGCAAAGCTACTTCTGACTGTACAACCTGTGTAAAGAATGCATTACTTTTACATGGCGATGTCATAAGTGGTAGTTATTGCCTCTATTTTTCATTACCCAGAAGTGGTTTCACTCAGTGGTTAATTGGAAGTAGTTATTCAAAAGATCCCTATCAACTGATTTTTGCTTTAATTATTCAGAACAACTTATCTCATTAACACTTACTGAACCAATTCTACAAGTACTATGAAATAATAAGCACTTCTACGTTGCATTAATGTCAATAGAAAAAAGGCATTACATTTTCATAGCAATGTCACAGAGGATACTTTTACTTTACTTTTCCACTAGACACCCTGACCTTACTGTACAAGAACTCGAACGAGATTGACGTACCTCGTACGACGATGAAAACTCTGACAGGAAAATACATGCTAAATCTCTTCTGAAAGAGATATGATTACATGCTGCATTACCTTCTAAAAAAGGTATGAATTACAGAACTAGTTATTTGTACGGAAAACTTTGAATTGATTGTAACCAGTTAATTAATTTTCCATTCATGATGGAAGTAGTTCCCTACGGAGTTAATTACCATTTTCACTGCTGGGATCAGGTTCCAAATTCGAACAACATCTTGACCACAAATATTTCACTAAAAGTAGTAAAGCAGCCCGAGTTATTTCTTCATTTCTCCTCATGATCAATATAGAGGGATCATGAGGAGAAATGAAAAAATAACTCGTTCATGATGTTGTGCGCTATATCCTGGTAAAGTGTATATTGTAGTTCATGAATTTTTACCTCGCAGGAGAACTCTTCATAAAACTCAATCTAAAGGAGTCTCTTTTTAAGGTATTGTCTAAGATCAGGAGACAACCCTATGATGCATACAGCACAACTTAGGCGGAGGGAAATTTTTAGAAGATGCGATTGGGAAATTTTAACCGGACAAATTTTGCAAGTGAGCCATTTCCGGCACGAAATTACTGTGTAACGTTCCAGTGGCGTTCCATTCTCGTCATTAGAGTTGCTTTAACCACTGGTACGCAGTATATCGCCGCGTCCTGTGCACATATATAAATATTAAACAAAATTGAATATAAAGATATCTTACTATTGCAAAAATTTTATATTCAGTAAATATGGACAATATTTGACCTTATGAAACCAAATAATATATGCTTATTAGTGCAAAATGTGTCCAAGAAGTTTACTATATCATTCTAAATATAGGCCTAATTATGGATGTTTTGAAATAATTAGTCACTCAGTCAGCCTTTTTAATGAATACAGTACAGAAAATATTACTTTTCACCAGAGCTGTATAGTACTAAAATATATTTGTAACTAATTACAAAGGCAATTCCCCAAAATGCAAGCTGAAATTTTACAAAATACAAATAGCTGCAATTATTGTAATTCAATTTATGAACGCAATTACTTCAAATAAATAAAGACGGACACGGACTGACCCAAGATGAGGAGCGATATTGCAAAACATGTCAGGCAATAAAGCCAAAACGTAAGATAGCAGCGGGCCTCGTAAAGTAGTGAAGTTCCCATGGCAGACGATTTGCGTGGATTCGGTTGGTTCTCTTTATTATTCCCTTTCCGTTCAGGTACTGCTACGTAGATTGTACAGCTAGTAGAGAATAGTTATTTTCTTTTATTTTGAGTTCCCCAGGCACTTATTTTTGATAATAGTGTTCAATTCAGAAGCCGCGAATTAAAGAATCTAGCAGGATCGTAGTTACACGTTTAACCGGACGGTTAAAACTTATATTGTTCGAAAAAAAAATGGTGACTGACGGGAACCACATTAGTGATTCTCTTTCCCGTGAATCCACTGACCCGAATTTACGAGCAAATGCACTAGCACAGGTTAGGGCCGATGTTAGGAAAAGGTTGGAGAAGACAACTCAGACCAGTAAGAGAACTTATGACTTGCAACGGCGAGATAAACAATACTAAATATCTGAGCGATGTGGTCTGAAGAAGAAACTTCATTCTATCCGATGCTTCAAACTCTTTTAATGGCAATTTGGCTCCTAAATTTATTGGTTTACTTAAAATCAAACGTAAGGTTATCACCTTGGACTTATGAACTCGAGAAATCAGTGAGTGATCCTCAGAGTGTTTGGCTATGGTTTGTAGGGACTTAAAACCATATACCTCAATGGAACCTCCCGATGCTTAATTAACTATTAAATATTCCGATAGTCGAAGACAATTTAGCTGTTTTGTTTCAAATAAAATTAATTTTTATTGTTTTCCATTGTTTTGCAAACAATTTTTAAATCCACCTTCTTTTAATTTGGTTTAATTAAATTTACCTGCACTTTTTTCGTTTCTTATCTTCATGTACACGAGAAAAAAACATAGCAAAATAGATGCTAGATTTGTCCCAGTTTTGGGTTTACCTTACTGGTCTTGGAACGCGCCCTACTGAAATTTGGGATTACTCTGATTTGCCTTTGAAAAGATTTCTTCTTCTGAAAGAAGAGGGGGGAATGTTACGATAAGAAGGTATAAGTTGCAGGAGCTTTAAATTTCGTTTGGAATCTTTGAAATATTTAAATCTATACTTAAAACTTTACATTGTAAAGTAGTACCAAATTTATGTAATTTCTCTAGAAATTTTTCAAATAACGTTCGAACGACTTGCGGATGATGTTATTAGATTCTTACGCTATTTCTAAACGACATATTCCATTCATTCAGAGTAAATAAAGCCAATGGAAAACAAAACCAATAAAATCAGGAAGAAGAGGTTGATTTAAAGAAGCTGAGAGACTAGCCGGAGGAATCTGAAGCCCGGTACGAAATATTATCGGAGGCTTCGACCACTTCATTTACATAAAAGGTTTCGAATTGGAAAACAATTTAATATTTTCCAATGGAATTAGGAACGGAAGTCTCTGTTTCCTGGTCTAGTAAGAGGCTAAGGTTCGGAAAATGGCCAGCTTTCTTCTACTTTCAACTATGATCGAGTCCAGTCCGTTAGTGGTTAAAGTCCCGAAAATGAAAGTATATTAAGAGTTTTGCTACGCCAGAAGGAGAATCTGGAAGTTGTAGTATCTTTGAGTGGAATTAAGCAGTGGCTGGACTGATCGCTTAATTTGGCAACGTATTATTATTAAATATTAAAAGATTATCTAAAATTTAATTAATTTTGAATAAAAGTTGACGTAACATGTTACTAAATATTTCAATAAGCTTATTAGAAAAATTTAAAATAATTACTTTATAATAAAACAACTAAAATATACGCAATTTGCCTAGGCCTGCTATGAAATTTTATTACAACGTGAAATATTTATAGAAATTGGAATTTACTTTTCCCACTTACGTACAGAAGCCAGCACTCTTCAAATTGGAACTTGGTTCTGCACTTACCTATATTAAAAAGAGGAAGTTATGACAGCAGGTTCGCGTTAAATTGTATCAATTAATGACTTGAGTTTATGAAGGTGTCAAATTCTTTAAATTATGGAACAAATCGTAGTAGCTAACCAGAAGTACATCCCTTAATTCAGAAGGCATTTGCTAAGAAATTGAGAAAGGTTTTTAAGAAAAAAGCTATTGATTTCTTAATAACATAATTTTATATTGATCTGCATTTGTTGGTATTTGCACTTACAATAAACTCGCTGTTAATTCGGCATATCATGGCATGGACGAGTCGGTCGTGTAGTGAGGTCCCGCGATAAAGTTCAGTTTTTAGAAGCTTTTTTTAACTTGCAATGTTTGTATGTTAGTTTGTTTAGGTCAAATCTTGCAACTAAATTTTAAAACAGTTATCTCCAACCGATTGAGTTGAAATTTTGCATGCACGTTTAGTGTGGATGACAATGCATGCTTAGCTAAGTGACGTCATTCTAAATCCAATATGGTGGACGCCTCAAAGTGGCGAACAAAATTTTCTTATCTACCATCATGATATGGGTATCAAATAAAAGTGTTTGCTGAGAAGAATACGAAAATAAAATGACGTCACTCTAAATTCAATATGGCAGACCCATATATCAGAATAGTGCAAATGCATATTCTTACTGGTAATTACTTGCGTTTGATGCGGCAACAGTGGCAACACATAGAATTTTTGTTTATAGATGAAATCTCTATGGTCCACTATGAGATGCTTTTATCGTGGATTCCCGACTTAAGCCACTTAAAGACAACGAAGGTCTCTTTGGTGGTATAAATATTCGGAGACTTAATACAATTACCTCCCATGCGAGGAAATCAAGTGTTTGATCAACCCTCTAGATTTTCCCCAGCAACACACCTATTGTGTTATTTCTCGTTAATTGAATTGGC
Source organism: Dasypogon diadema (assembly GCA_006980735.1). Lineage (NCBI taxonomy): Eukaryota > Metazoa > Arthropoda > Insecta > Diptera > Asilidae > Dasypogon > Dasypogon diadema. Next base: position 3,026 of record QYTT01078096.1, on the reverse strand, counting down.
CGAAAATATGAGGCAATAGGGTAGCACCATTTCTAAAGACCTCCTGAATGCATTACGAATTGGTGAACTTCTGTCAGAACATTTTGCTATTTTATTGAATCGGCTAAACAAAGAACCAACTGGCGAATTTGCGATTGAAAAGACTGTTCCCACTTTGGTGAGCTTTCTTTTTTCGTCCAGTCTGCACGTTTGTGAAATTCTTTACTCACAGACATACAGCGGTCGACCTCCTACAGCAGATTTTGCAAACTGTTTGAGTAATTCGATTTTCTGAACAAGTCATGTGCATTCTGGGCCTTTAATTTATTTTCATCTTTTAAATTTATCTTCTGTTCTGTTAATAATACGTATTACTTGTTATTGAATTGTACTTTACTCTGCTATTACTTTTTTAAATTTTAGTAGCATCATTTTCATCATTTTTAGGGTTCCGTACCCAAAGGGTGCCAACGGAACCCTATTACTAAGCCTCCGCTGTCCGTCTGTCTGTCAGCGGGCTGTATTTCATGAATCGTAATCAGTAGACAGTGGAAATTTTCACAGAGTGTGTATTTCTATTGCCGCTATAACAACAAATAATAAAAATAAAATTAAAGGGGGCTCCCATACCAGAAGCGTGATTTTTTAGTGGCCTCCATATAAACAGCAGCTCAACAGGAATGGCATGGGAATTAGGAGAGCATAAATTGGGCTCTAAGTCTTCGAATTGTATGAGCAGACATAATATGATGAATTTAAATATCCAGAAAACACGATGGGACGGATTTATAATTGCACTTCCGGCTATGAAAATCACGGTAGCACTCATGGCTCGTTCTGTTTCCGTGTACAATCCGGGTTTCACCTCTCTGCTGGTTTTCGAACGTAGCCCTGGCACCTCAAAAGTAACAAATCCCAAGCACAGAGATAAAGAAAGGACACGCTACATCCGTGTAAAGCACGTATGTGAATTTAAGCATTTTCTTTCTCTGAGAATTAACTACGGAAGAAAGGAATTTCGCCTTTCATTTTGACAAGTGTCATATTTATTTACAAATTTCATTCGTTTGGTGAACTTGAGATTGAAAAAGTAAATATTTCAATAGAGTTTGTTATTAACTTTCGGTGTTTTTAATACAGTGAGATTAGTATAGTGATAGAAGCCTAACTGTAATTAGAAAAGCACTTTATTAACTCTAATAAATCGAAAAATGAAGTGTGCAGTGCATTGTTGCAAAAGCAATCGGAGACATCTAAAAAGAAAGTCATTTTTCCGATTAATTTAATAGTTTTCGCGACAATTTTGTAAGTAGAATTAGTAACATTGAAATAAATGCTGGCACATATAGTGCACTATTCAGTGACCATAAACCATTGTGGATACAATTTCAAATTGAGTAAGATTTGAATGACCTGGGAAAATTTATTTGTTCAACTTTTACGAAAGTATTTAAATAAAAAGTACATAGTGGTTAATCTTGTACGCTGGTACGGAACCCTTCGTTTGCGACTCCGAATCGCACTTGGCCTGTTTTTTGTCTTTTTTCCTTTATGCTTTTGCTCGCTTTATATAATTATTTGGATTATTATTATTTTGTTCCCATATCAAGCCAGTAGATCTTTGTACAGTTAAGATTGTAATATCTTCGTACCCGCCCCATTAAGAGTTATGTATTATAAAAACTATTGACGCATACAGATAACAAAAAAGATACTGTGGGAGCACCAGCTTCTGATACTTTAGCTGAACCTGTGGTGCTTGAGGTTCAGTGTTCGCATTTTTAATGAATACGAAATTCGAATTTAAATTCTGCGCGACATTATGACAACGCACCCGTTGGGATTTTACTCTGAGAAACTTAATTTCGCACTCTAGGAAGCTTAATTCCGCTCAGGTGCTTATCAGGACGTTAAATACTTCAAATACCTACTTGGAAGTCACGCCTTCATTCTCTTCACTGACCATAAAACTGATTCTGATCATTTCGTGATTATCCCCTTGGACATCATCGGCCCCCTTCCACCATCGCAGAGGTTTAGGTATTGCCTCACTGTTATCAACCACTATATGCGGTGACTTGAGAAAATACCGCGGGACGACATTACAACAGGTACTTGTGCTGAGACCTTATGTCATGGGTGGATAGCTTGTTTTGACGTGCCGAAAATAATTATCAGAGATCAAGGTATTCAATTTGAATCATCTCTTTTAGCGGAGTTGTCGAAGCTTTTGGGTTTCAAACGAAACCGCGCCACGGCTTATCACCCGCGCCTTTATTGAAAGATGGCACCGCACACTCAAGGCCACGATTATGACTTATGATACTTGCTCTTGGCCAAAAGTTTTGCCTTTTGTTCTGACAGGGCTAAGGACGGTTTTCAGGGAAGAATTTCTCACTAGTGCCGCCAAATTAGTGTACCGCGAGAATCTTAGGTTCTCTCGTGACTTTCTTCAAGAGTTCAACGAACTTCATTCTCAAAACAAATTTGAAGAAGGTACCGGGAAGCACCATCCACACAGGTCAAGTGTCAAGCAGGAGCCAAGGGATCAAATGAGACAGAACGACAGACAGATTTAGGCCGAGAAAGCAACGGAGCACAAGGACTGACGGAGACGGAAGCATTTAAAAAATATGAAATAAAGACTGAATTGTGAAAAAATATTCAATCACCTTTAAGTCAAAGTCAAATCCCACATACATGGAATTGTACCTGCTGTCAAAGCAAAACATTTTCGAGATTCAGCCTTTTGTTATCGACATAGAAGCACAAATTATAAAAATTTCTGGTGCTTGTTTATATTTGTCGACAGTTAAAATTACTAAGAAATTATTTTCAATTCGAAGAGGTGTTGCAATCACTGATATTCAGAAGAAGGAAATTTGATTCAGCAGGCCGTTCCGGCCAATTATTGCTCTATAATCAGCAGGTGGTGGTGGTGGTGTGGATGGTGCATAATTATGCATCCTGCAATTGCAGGACCTTGTTGCCAGGCAGAGCAATACCAACTTAATAAGATGCAAAAAGTACTTAAACCAGAAAACTAA
>QYTT01078095.1:1909-15903 GCA_006980735.1 Dasypogon diadema | reverse complement strand
GTAACACACAGTTCTTATTTATAACCTCAGAATTGCAAAGGTAGGCTACTTGTAGACAATATACTTCAAGGTCCCTTCTTCCTGCTTGTACAGGTGTTTGACTTGCCTACTTTCTTAAGAAAATGCTAGCCAAAAATCGTGTTAATAAATTAAAGTGTGTGCACTTTGAGAGAGGAGTGCAAAAGAAAGTCCAAAAATCAATACCAGCCTTCGTTTACTCAAAGTTCTGAGAGGGTAAGCTCTTAGCGCAGTTTGGCTCTCCGAGAAGATGCAGATATTAGCGTTCTTGTGACATTGGTTTGGAAGTTTCTGAACACCAATTTCTAAAGTCTAAATTATATGCAAACACTTTTTTCTTCATGACTATATGATGGGACTTATTTTTGGAATGGGATAAGTAGGTATTGTCGGCGTCGTTGTTTGGGATTTAGGCAGAAGGATCTATCTAACAAATGAGTGACAATCTCTCCCCGGAGTAACATCAGCACCAACTATAGGAAGAATCAATTTACTAAATGGCCAAATATTTATGCCAATAATTCATAATGTTCTGAAGCCACCATCATTTAAATAAATCTGGACAAGCGAAGCTGGAAGGAATTTCTTTTTATCTCAGTGGTAATCTTTCTCAAATTTGTACTTTGGAACATCGAACAGAGTTGGCACATTACCAAATATAAATGATAACCTCACGTATTAGAAAATTTATGGTGTCACTCTTATAAATTTCAGGTTCAAAGAGTTTGTGAATTAAACCACAATACATAGGACGCCAAACTAGAATCTAAGGATTCCTTCCTAAGAGGTTCGAAGAGATTTTAATGGTTTAAATGGTTAAATCATCCTGGAAGATTGTAATGTACACATAGGTAATGAGCTAGACTTTTTATAAGCCGTTGGACTTACTAGCCTCCATTCAATCCATTCGAATAATAATGAACAAGAGAATAAACATATCGCAACAGCTGATTAAAACTTTCTGTAGTACAGAAAAGAAAGAGTGGATGAGAAACAAAAAAGAATATTGTCAAGTAAATGACAACAGATCTTTATGTGCCTCGGTTAATTTAATACAATGCACTAATATCGTCAGAAATTAAAAAGGAGACATAAAAAATATCATCAGAGAGTGTTATCTTGATCAGTGTACCTAATAATGCCAGACAAACCGTCGTTCTGTAACCCATGATAATCACGAAACAATCTAATCCAGATAATTGAAAGAAACCCATCATAGTTTCCAATCATAAGCTGTTGGTAACATTATCAGAAAATTCTGGCTAATTATCATTGCTGCTTCTGATGAAAAAGAACACTGCAACAGGTAGTTAAGAATATAGAATTGTTGTTGGAGCCACATATCACCCCAACATTTTTAAAAAGGTATACAACAGTGTCAGTAAACAAGCGTTATGGGTTGTGCTTTGGCAAAACCTTTGCCCCCCCCTCTTCCCGCACGCACACACACACAAAAACACCAGAGACAAAAGTGATCTAAATTAGAGTGAATCCCTGTCAGTTGCAAAATGTGGCACCTAAGCAAACTACTTGATATGCTGATACTCTAGATCTTGAGGACAGAAATTCTCCGATATCCTAAAAACAGTAGTAATGCATTACTATTTACAGAATTGTAAGGTATGACTTGTATGGCTTGTATGCTTGAATCATGACAAAGGGATGTATTGAGCTTTGAGTCCAATGGGATAAGATTGCTAATCCAATTACCTGAGTGGACAATGCCAGGACGCTTTAGACTGCCTTATAGTTTTGATGGTATCGGACAATAACAACAAAAGAAACTATAGATGGTTGTTATAGGTAATAGAAGGACGACGTGGTTGGAGCGTGCAAAATGATTACTATAACCAGATTTGACGATGATTGTGATAATGAAGCAGTTTGGTTTTAGAATTTTAAAATTTAAATTAATTCACTCTTTTACTTACCCAACAAGAATCGATTCCACCATTTTTGTACCCTGCACACATTTGAGTTTGTGAAATTATCATCTTTTTTCCATTCCCTTTAAAAGAATTTTGGCACTCATTATTATCCCATACTTTAACTGTAGCTTTCTGCAGGATATCAGCTCGTATTCCATTTTCCTGATCTTCATTCGTCCACCCCCATCCTGAAACTGTAGCCAAAGTATTTTCAAATGTTTCACTGTTGTTATCAGCTATGCAAACTGGCTTTATAGCACTAGTGAAGGCAATAGGTCTTGTCAACTCTAAAAGTGCTAAAAAGAATTTAAAAAAAAAATATAAAACAAGATTTTCTGAGCTTATTACCTATATCATCATTTGGTTTGGTGCAGTCATATTTGGGGTACACAATAATTTTACGAAAACTCACTTCAAATGGAGAATTCCCAGATTCAGTGTTATGATGGTCGCGATTAAATTCTGAAACCTTATACAGTCCAACAGTTCCTTTAATGTGGGATGCTTTAAGAATGTTGTTCAGTCCATTGCAGACACAATGAGCAGCCGTTATTAACCACTTTTCATTTAAAATTGAAGCACCACAGAAATGTCCTCCCCGCCGAGTCAAACTTACTATAAATGGAACTTCACCTTTTGCAGTATTTAGTCCTCCGACTATACGAGGACCCCGTTTTGTTGAGTTGCAGAGCAGTGAGGACACTTCGAAATTAAAAATATTATAAATGAATAATTTCTTTCGTATATAAAATTTTTAACATACAACTTTTTTTGCAATCCACTATTATTAATAAATACAATATAAAACAAATTACTAAAGCAATTTTCATCTTGCAGTTTTCCGATTACTTAAGAAAAAACAAAAGGTAGCAGTTACTTTCCGATCACAGAACAGTCTGTATTCAAGTCACGAAAACCCGAATTTAGACTGATACCTGAGGAACAGAGAACATCTTAATTTATAATAGTAAATTGGGAGCTTTTTGACACTACCAATTGAAAGCACTCCCACTTTTCATAATAACATTCTGCTTCATAATCCACTCAAGCTTTCATGCCTTGCGTTCTCAAAACTCCAGCCAAGCAAATTGAACTGCTATTATATCTCTTTGGCGATAAGAATAAAGCAATTACTTGTTTTACTAGTAATGTGCCGCACAGTCTGGTGCACAAAACGGTAATGACATTGAAAAATTTTTTAATGTATAAATTATAAGATTGGTGACTTTGCGGGTTCACGATAAAAGTGTAATTCTGCTTAAATAGCAATTGGAATTTCGAATTCCTTACATATCTGTACATAGGCTTAATGATGAGTGGAATTATATTTATCAGATTTCAGCGAGAATATAATTAAAACATTTTTTAATGTAATACAAAAATAAGTGATATTGAATCTATCTGAACTCTTTGATAATATAATTCTTCCATCCTCGCCTACATCGATGAATTATATAACAGTGGCGGCTCGTGGGAAAAGTAACAGGTGGGGTCAGATGAATAATACATACTATGAGTGAATATATAATAAAACTTATAAACCTATTCAATTACATTTCATGTAAACAACTTATATAACATATATATTAGCAAATAAAATAATATGAACGTACCCTACGAAATTGGGTATGCCTATATGGCCAAGGCTTCGCGTTTTTTTAAATAAAGATTTATCCTGGAGTAAAATGTAAATCCTAAATTTGTAAATTACTAAAAGCACAATTATTTCTTTTTCATAGACATAAATTATTCCAAATGTTCCTTTAACTTTAATTTTACTTCTTTATTCAAAAAAATAAATACTTTAACTCCAAATTTCTCGGATTTTGATTTTTGCTAAAGCGAGGAAGGATCACGCAAGTACATGACCACGTGCACCGCCTATAAATAAAATAAATTCCCCTTTAGATTTAGAAAGTATAAGAGATATTCGTTGAAGATTGTGAGTCAGCCTTCTGTGTAGCGCCTGTGGCTAAAACTCCTAAATACAGGGTTTAAAGTGCCTCCTTTATTGATACGGGTGTCTTTCACAAAGATTATTTTAGTTTTTAGTAATGATGCAGTTACTGCATATTACTATTGACCAGCAATGCATTTGATTTCGTATGAAAATTCATTACAGGAACGAGGCGCCGATGCATTTGGCTAACAACAATGTAAAGTGTCCATAAATATTTTAACAAAATACAAAATATTTCTAATGTTTTAAAAAATTAATGAAAAGCACCTATTTTACATACATATTTGGATATTTGTCATCAATTTAATGTCACAAGGTAAAAATCTTCTTTTTAGTCACTAAAGAACAAATTTCTCTGATCTTGAAGACTAGAATTTCGTTTATTGCGCGATAGCTGTAAAATCTTACTCTAAAGTTTTTTCGAAATTAAAGTCATATTTCAGGTCTCACTGTATCAAACAATTTTCATATCCTCCTGGTCCACGCTCGACTAGCAGGCAAAATGAGATCTTTTCCTACAAGAAAACGAGAAATTTGTTTTCTCTCCTTTACTCTTCCCTCTTTTCCTTGGGCGAAATTAGCCAACGAAGGTTTACTACAAAAAATTCACTTCCAAGAATTATTGATACTAGGAGATCCCTGTGCAATTGCACAAATTGAAGGTATATGAGTGATATAACGTTTTTATATGTTCCCCCAATTTGCACCTTAAATTTCAAAGCGCGTTTTTTTCAGAAGTGTCCCCTGTAGGCCTAATCCTCCCATGCAAGCAAGCAGTAAAAAGACACTTGCAAAATATTTTACCATGCAGAATAATGAAAAAAGTTCCAATAAATCCATGTATTGCATACTTCTCGGTGGCAAACATCGAACTTAACACCAAAGTTATCCAGGAACGCAACCCCAAAGTAATGCACACAACCCCGAACTGATGCGGATCTTTGTTGCCATTATAAAATTTCAAGGAAAGCTCGATGAAACTCCATATAAAAAAAGTGGCTGAAATACGGAACCGGGAGGTTTCTTTGTATAATTAATATATAGATGAAAGAGAATACTCTAAAAAGTGACCAAATATATGCTGAAATTATAAAAAAGATAACAAAAACTTTCACAAGAGTAAAACCGAATGAAGTCATTCTAGATAATGCAAATAGTAGAGAGAGAAAAACATATTTGCTTCTCTTAAAAGTTTTCTTGGATAGGAGAAATGTGTTTGTTTTGATTGATGTCCCATTGGCTGCGGCTAGATAACACAAATGTAGTAGTGTCATATGAGTGTAGTGATTTTGATAAAAGCAATGCAGTGTGCAACGCAGCCATTGAATTCCCTTCAATTTACTTGCGGCTGGAATATTTCCTAGTTTTAGTGACTATATGATTTCGTTTTGATCCATTCTATGCAGAAAGCGCGCAAATGGCAAAATTCGTGGTTAGAAGATTTGTTTTCTTCGAGAAAGGCCTGGTGGATTACATAGCGACCCATAAAATTAAAGCATTTTCTCGGAATTGCTAATTTTTGTAGGATGAAATTTGGAGATATTCCGAGTAAACTATTTACCAGCTACTTGAACTCAATTTGATCTTGCCAGGCTGTTATTTCTAAGGAAACTTTAAGAAATTGTCTGGAATTTTTGCTAAAATCCCAACAAATTATGAATAAATTGTTCAGTGTAGCTATGAAAACACTTCCCCATCACTTCTGGAGATAGATTTTTCATTGAATTGCAATTTGTTGGCTATTTATGTTATCTCTTTCAATCTAATTATTCATGCTGCATAGGAAGGCAACAGATAAAAAGCATTTTTATAGAACTTTTAGGTGGTGCGTTTTATCTCCTTTCATCGTTCATAGAATATGTAGGTAGAACTCACGTCGCCCCGTTTCTTAACGGTGAGATAAAAGGTCTGTTCAATGACTGATAAATATTGATAATTGTCAAGCGCAATCACGTTTTTAGTGTCCATTGAGCTCCAGAGGGGAAAAAAACATGGCGGATATTAATAGAAATTGATTTTTTTGCGTTCAACAGGCGGAGAGGAATTGAATGGAAATTGATAGATTTGAATCTTGCTTTTGAGGAAAATTCATTTCCATCAAAACATCAAAGTTTACGTTTGACGTGAATTTGACAGTTATTTCAAATAGGGAAACAAATATGGAGAATATTAAATTCGGAGGTCGTATTCCTTAATACAATTATGTATTAAGGTAATATAGTATGCAAGTATAGTAAGGAATATAGTATGCAAATTTATTCTCATGTAATCTTCGTCATCTGAATCATCGTTACTATCCCCCATTAATTGAAAAATTAGTTCGTCTTCTTCATCAGACGAATCCGAGTCAAATATCTCTTTTAAAAGCATGCTTTTTGTATTCGCACTACTCGCATCCATTTAATTTCTTTTATTTTTAACTAATTAACAAAGTGACTTCCACGACCGGAATAAACAACAGACATCCAACTCCAAATCAACGTGACTTGACTGCTGTCAAGAGCCAGAAAAATGTCCAACGAAACAAGCAGCTTGAAATTGATCAGAATAGATGGAAAGTAATCAGAGATCTGATTGGCTGATGGATTCTGAGATTATTTTTAAGCACAATCGATTGCAACCAAAGTCATCAAACAGACCTAAATACATTTCCTTGCTTTTCCCTTCTTATGTAGAAAAATTAGCAGACACAAATCTTCAAGGTGAGCGAAAAGTTTTGATTGGAATGTCAGAAGTTGGGTTTCTTATAATATGTATATGTTCGTTTCACTTGGCAGCCAACCACCTATCCACTACTGTCCTGCATGAACATACAACAACGGGGTCAGTAGATGTATTGCAGTAGCTTGCGCATGCAATAATATGTAAGCGCCATGCAGGGAAAGAAGCGCACATAATTAGAATAAATTTTCCTGGAAAATTGTAATTTTTAATCGTGGGTTACAAAATTTTAGTGGAAATATTTATTGAGAACTTTTAATTTTCATGCTTTTAAAATTCTTGGTCTGGCCCAGCCCCGGTGTGCCCCATTGGGCAGGACGTCCCTAGCTTCAATACGAAGCATAACTATTGTTAAAACAATCTTTTAAAAATCATTTGCTATATTTGATTCAGTCTGTTGTACACTATTGGTAAATGGCAAATTTCTTGCATATAGGGTTACAAAATTCTAGATTCCCTAGATATGTGTGTGTTAATTATTACCTTCATATAAGAATCGTAGATTGGATATTACTCTCAACCCAAAAATCAAATGCTATAATTAGACTGAACGCATCACTAAACGAATCTATATATATACATATATAGGAATTATTGGAAGTCTTAGCGACAATGAATGTCTTTTATTATTGTTGTCTTGTAGGTTTCAGCAAAGTTACAATAAACATTTTTCCAATCCACTAAACAAGGATATTGATGCTATATGTGGCGTTTTGCATACACCATCTCCATCTAATTTTACATTAATTGCAACGAAATTGATAACAAATTTTAATATATTTACACCTCATGTACAGTAAGTTACTTGATCGAATTTCAAATAAAACTGTTGAATTATTCGCCTAAAAAATGTGTAAACATTCATTATTTACATTTCTTCTTGACCTTGAACATTTCCGTGCATGGGTTAACAAACCAAGTCTTATCTGTCTGCTAACGAACTCGTGGAAAATTTTATCCAAAATACTCGAGTGAACAATTATGTTTTGACATTGAAAATTAAAATTTGTGACTGAAATGAATTCATTAAGATGATAGGGGCTCTTGCTTTTGTAGACCTAAAGTGAACCGCAATAATAAAAGGCGTGCGCCGACTAAACTTGGTGCAGCAATGACTTCCAAAACAGTATTTTGGTTTATTGAACCTTCAAGCGAATATTGCACTTAGTAATATCGCTATTGATAATATTGTAAACTGCTTTGAACTCTTCGATTTGACAGCTGTGATGGTTTTATATTAATTAATCAAGGATAGTCGAATTTTTATTTAATTGTTTTCGCACGAATTGGCTTTGAAGAGGGCGATCTCTAGTGATCACTGAGCGATATCTTCAGTTTTCAGGGGCGCATGACTTGCTAATCCACAATACTTAATTATGTAAAAGCAAGCCACAAGAGCAATTTGTAGCAGCATGTAATATGTTTTTATTAGAATATCTTTATTATAAATTTGAGTAATTTCCTGTGGTTAACTAGTCGTAATTAAATTTTATTTTATTTTGTGAGATATATTGCGCTGTATGTATCCTACGGCATAAAACATATTATATGACACTTTGCAGCATAAAAGGCGCCAATATACAGGTGTCCCAGTTAAAGTCAAGTAATAGGTCTCCATCAGACAAACAAAAAATTATATGGGCTCCTTTCGTTTTTGAGATGATCCGTCCCGAAACCGACCACCTATTCTGCATGCATTTCTATGAAAAATGAGAACGAACATTTTCAGAACAATATAAAAAGGATAAATTTATTTTCAAGAAAACCAGAAAGATGGGAAGGTTTTCAGGAAGGTACACCCTACCTACACTACTGGAAGAGGTATCGTTGGCGTTCAAAAACAAATTATTTCATCAATGCACATTATGGCTCAGTTTTTAAGCATTGGCTTTTGAGTTCTGGATTGGTCGAGATAGAGCTGTGGACTTTGTCTATTCTACAAAAACGGATATAAGGGACTAGTTAGGAGCGTAAATTCTGGAAGCAGCGAAAAAAGCTAATCATTTTAATAAACTACTAAAATTACCTCTTTTTATTGTTTCGGAAATTTTTCAATTTATTATCCATAGAAGGGGACGCAGAATAGGAGCGGCATCCGGACCCCCCCCATTTGTTTCTATCATGGAGACCTATCACTGGACATTCTACCAGTCACTATCTTAACTGGAACACCCTGTATATTTGTGTTGTGGTCTGCCAATTAACCCACCAATGTCTAACATACTCGTATGAGGACGCCTATTAATACATTGACGACGGAAGACGCGAATTTGCGTTTTCATGAACGTACAAATAGCCGATATCCCCCGTCATGGGAATATTTTTCAGCTTTGAGCAGAATTCTTTCCGAACGATACGACGATAAGGTTGAGTAAATGTTGATTTCGGTGATCAGCAAAATCATGGAAGATGCTGCTCTCCGAAAAATAACAACCTGGGCCAAGAACTGTGGGCTCAGTGTTAATCCGGGCAAAACAAGGCCGATGTGCCTCATACCACAGTTACCAAGCCAAGATACCACAGTTCAACCTCCCTAATTTCAAAGTGGAAAATCATAGTAGTACATTAAATGTTTGGAAATCGCTCTAGTCTGGATCTGGAGACTAAACATCGAACATCGAATTACAAATGTCAGAATTGTTTCCTATGCCCCAATAGAAGAAGCACGAAGCGGAGGCTTCAGCCATGGTTGCTCTTATGGATGTTCATCATGAGCATATAACAAAGGTCATTCATTACATCCTCAAATATATATTACAGCAACTGGAAGAATACGAATGAGGAGAAAATTCTCATAAAGAATGTGATGCGTTATTAAAATAAAGAGAGGGTAGTTGTGACAGTAAAAAAATGAAAGTACATAATAAAGTTAGGAATATAAGCAGACTAAAATATGTCAGGCACACATTTATTGCAACAGATACTAGGTCCTATTTTAGCGAAAAAGTTTACTCTCTTTTATGTTAGATTAACTAACAATATATTGCGACCACCGACTACGTTACACAAAATGTCTCCCAGCATAAAAGGAGTATCTTTTACTAATTTTATATTATGTTACGAGCTCTCATTGGCAAGCGTTTTATTTTAGCTCTAAGTGCGACAATTAACATAAAATATATTTTAGGAAACTTACTGCAATATTACAGCTCCATTTTACTGCAGCACCACTCACCTTTCCAAAGTAATTCTGTTGTTTATTATTATCCAATACTTCAAGAATTTACAAAAAACTTAACTATTATGTCCATAAAATTTACCTATCTTCCTTAAGACTAAATTTGTAATCTTCACTTTCATTCCTCATTCATTCCTAAACGTAAAGACTATTTTGCATATATCTAAAGAATATTTATTGTTTTCAACACGATATATCTACATATGTCTTCAGTACTTAACTAATTTGTTATCTAGGCTGTCTTTAAATATTTATGTCGCACCGAATTCAAATTGAAGGATTAAAAACCGTCCTCCAATAGAAAATACGGCACAATTGCATATCATTTAAAAATTTTATAGGTCAGGTGCAACATTAAGCAATTATCTGAAAGAACTTGCTAAAAGCGATTTTCAATTAATAAACTTTTCACTTTTGTGCACTCCTAACCGGCAAAGCATTTGCTATCATAGCAAGCAGATAGTGGTAACTAATGAATTAATAAATCAAACTTATTGTACATGGAAGCAAGATAAAGTAGAAAAGTTCATATGTTTACGATTAAAAAATAAATAGGAAATACAAATTATTTAACTGAATATCTACAATTGGAAATTGGAAAGAATAAGAAATTGCAGTTAACAGATTTTAAAATATTAAGCAAGGAGGAACTCAAGTTTGTGAGAAAAAATTATAAAATTGTTATTAGGTATTCCCATGACCTAATAACAATTTTATAAATTTTTGCTTTTATCTACCACTCAATGTACAAATAATAATTATATGACAATCAAATTAGATCAGAATTTCAACTGAAGATAAAGGATGGTCCATTGCATTTGACCTGATTGAAATGGCGAGCTGGGTTTATTCTAAAATCGAGGTGGCTTCGAAATTCATAGCAACAAATTCTACCTTTGTCAGACCAAACATTTTCTTTTCAAGGGCATTTTCAGAGGATAATACCCTAGATATACGGCGCTACTAATGATAATTGGCTAAATGATCATAAGCGCCAACTAATCATTAGGAAACTAATGATATACAGCCGTATCCTTAATTAAGAAAATCAGCTGTGCTACTGTCAAACTGACTTTAACCGAAAAAATGGATCAGAGCAAGATGCTGAAGTTATATTTCGCAGATTGAGTTCCTGATGCTGAGAAAACAATACTAAATTAAAAACTTTGAAATAATCAAATACTGAGAATTTCACTTTAGTCCTTCTTCTTCTTTCGGATAATACACTGCACAATTTTCCTTTCAAACTAATAACACTTACAAAACTTGCTCGGTTCTAGGTCATTTTAACTCCATTAAGCCATAATGACGGAAAATTTTTGATCATTAATGCAAGTTACTAATGAACTACTTTTGATTCATTAAGCGGCCGTAATGATAATTAGTAGCTGACACACAGGGCCTTAATTATTCATTGGCAGTAAATGTTAATTAAGACGTGCTGTGTATCTAGTCTAGGGTATTAGTGCAAGTTGCTAATGAACCATTTTTGGTTCTTAGGCGCCCATAATTATGATTAGTACCTGACCCACAGGGACTTAATTATTCATTAGCACTAAATATTAATTAAGACGTGCTGTGTGTCTAGGGATAGGGATAGGGATAGGAGTGCATAAAATTAAATACTTTATAAGTAAAATGGTACTCGCGCCGTTCAAATTCTTAAATATACAGACCACCTGAACATCATCTACAGAAATTTTTTCGATATTATAAAAACCGTAGTAAGACCCTGGTCGCACAACATTGTTAAAGATTAATAGCGAAAATACAAAGTACCTGACAATTTTTACCAAACCAAATTTTGAAATTGATGCCAAAATCTGGAATAGGTGGATTCCTTTAAATATCTCGCGCTTGCGAGATTCCTTCATTTCAATGTTATGTAGTTAATTAGACACCGTTTTTTCTTTACTTAAGTTACTGCACTGCACTTCCATTGTTTTAATAAATAATTGTCATTGCAACCAATTGTACAGAGTTGCTGAAGATGCGATGTTAAAAAAAACTTAAATTGTTTTAATTGTGCCCGAAAAGCTCGAAGCAATAAAAAATAACAGTTTCTTAACACTCAGTGAATTCCAAATAAAGTTATAAGCTTTAGTAATGAGTACCAAGGGTTCCGCTCCAGACACTTTTCCTCCAATATTGTTCTTCTATGCTGCAATACTCTGCGTCTTAAAAACTAAAAATTTGGACATTGTATTAAACGAAACGACCTACTGTGGTCACACTAAAGCTAAATTGAGCAGAATTAATGGTGTCCTACACCGACTTTTGTTATATGCTCACTCACTTTGCTATCTGATTCGTATTTGGTTTGCTCAGACAGATCACATTCCTTCTTATCGGTTCAGAATTATATACTGTTCTTCTCTTTAATAAATATTAGTATCACTCACCATTCAGCATATCTATTATGATGTTTCTTACTTTGTTCTTTGCGTGCATGGAATATTCTTACAGCCTCGTTGCAGCGTGCAAGGCCGGTGTTGCGTTTCGAATAAGTATTTGTTCATCTTAATACACAATATTCTAAGCTCAATTGGGCATAAGTAGTCTGGGATAAAGACTTGTTTCGTCTATTAGTGCCAAACAGCATAGATATCAGCTTCTGAGCCATGCATACAAAATTGATTTGTTTATCGGTAAGAAAGGGATCTTCACAAGTAAGTACACTTCTTTTCAATTCTGTAAGCTACCAACACTGGTTCTTATTGTGTGCAGATGTCATGTTAAGCTAAAAGAAAGAAGAAGAAGTAAGGACGCTAGCATTAAGTGATTAAGAGCGGAGGAATAAAGGTCAAAATGTGAGAAGTGTGCAATTTTGTCTTTCTTTTAATATAAAAAGTTTCCCTTCGATTTGTGGCTGCCCCAGGAGTTTTACAATATAAAATTCAGAAGTGGGATTACACATTTAAGGAAATTTATGCTGAGCTCGAGTGGGATTTTGTAAATTTTATTTTTATGCAATGCCGATGAAGAACGCATTGTGTGGCCGTGCGGAGCATTACAGTTATGTTAGTGGTGGACGCGCGTGCAGTCTTCAAGTGATTGTCTAACTTTATAATCTGCGTTTATGTGCTACATATTTCTGCAGTCTCTGTCTCGATTATTGACGACAATTTGGCGGTTTTGGGAACAAAGCTAAGTTTTGGGTTTTGCTGACGACGCCAAATGTGCGCCTTTACATTGTTGCCTATACACACATACACGAGCAAAAACTTAAGCTTGTGCATATTCACATACATTTGTGCTTGTGTGAGTTTGCAATAAAGCAGAACAAAAATTAAAACGAGCGTTCAATCTGGAGAAATGCCGAACAAAAAGGAATTACAGGAGCAGTTATGCGAGCTGGGTTTGTCATCAATAGGGAAAAAAGCTGAATTAGAAGCAAGGCTTTCTGAAGCTGTTGCTAATTTATATGTCAATAATGAAGATGGAGAAAGACAATCGGAATCAAGTGCAGAAGATGTAGAGCGGAATCAGGACAGTCAAAACAAC
The DNA here is from genome assembly GCA_006980735.1 of Dasypogon diadema. Taxonomy (NCBI): domain Eukaryota; kingdom Metazoa; phylum Arthropoda; class Insecta; order Diptera; family Asilidae; genus Dasypogon; species Dasypogon diadema. Next base: position 2,594 of record QYTT01078095.1, on the reverse strand, counting down.
AGCGTTGAGATGAATCAGAGCTTTCCAGAAGCTAGGTGTAGTGAAGGAGCTGAGGGAAGTGACAGTCAAGAAAAAAATCATGTGAAAACTCAAGGTGAGTGTTCCCTTCAAACCAAATTATTAAATTTCGAAAAAGACCTTTTAAAAAAAGAAATTAACTTGTTGAAAAGAGAAAAAGAGTTATTAGAGAAAAGTCAGGTGAATAATTCTCATAATGTATATTCAAGCAAAAGTGAGAAACTTCTTCATCCTACTGAAGTTTTAGAAATTATCCCATCTTATGACCCGAGCGATGAAACTAGTCTGTCATCCGAATTATGGCTGGCAAAACTTGAAAATTTAAGAATTCTTTATGGCTGGTCAGAAAATACTCTTCTACATTATGCTAACTTACGTCTCAAAGGATCTGCCAAATTATGGAAAGTTACGGCAGAAAAAGATATCGAAAACTGGCATTCTTTTAAAACCGAATTTATTAAAACTTTTCCGTCAAAAGAAGATGAAGCAGATATTCATCATATGCTAGCTAGTAGAAAAAGACAAAACGACGAATCTTATGAGAAATATATTTTCATTATGGCAAACATTGCTAAAAGAGGTTCATTATCAGAAAGAGCCACAATAAAATACATAATAAAAGGAATTCGAGAACCTAATATAGAGGAAATACTGATGCTTCAGAACT
>QYTT01078094.1:0-48818 GCA_006980735.1 Dasypogon diadema | reverse complement strand
GAAAGCAAATTGTTTTTTATTTCGTTACAAGACTTCCTTTGAGTGGCCCAAAAGGAGTTCAAATATAGGTACTGGAAAGATGGGTTCTATAATAATTCGTATAGTTTCTAAACTATCGAATGGAATATTAAATCAATAAAAGATTTGGATACGCCTCTTTTATTTTTCATCCTATAGGAACTTATACATTTTTCGTATTAAACCATTTTATATTAACTACAGTTAAATTTCATTAAAAGAACCTATTATTTCTTTTTATATTGCAGGAGTTTAATTTAAAACATGTATATTATAAAATTGATCTTAAGAGCTACTATCCATTTTATATTAAAAATGGAAGGATTTATATGTATACTTAAAATTATAAAAATAATACCAAAATTTTTAACCGTGTTGGTGGAAGAATTTTAAGGTAGCTTGCACAAGTGCTGGTTTTTGTATGCTGTTCTCAAATAAGAAAATCCAGTACATGCAATTGATGCTTTAATATAAATGAACTGAATTGATTTTGAAATCATTTTTCGGCAAGGCAAGGCGGGCAGATATGGACGTGTAGCCCAGGCACGGCAAACTGCCTCGCGTTCGATTTGAGGCCTTTTTAATACCACTCGACGCAACTGCAACAGCGCCTCGTTTGACTAATTCGTTCACTAGTTAGGCTTTTGTTCTGCCTCACCCTATGCGTACGAGCATTCGTGCTCAGATGTGTACACGCCTTACGGGTAGATTCACACTGACGACGGCACGACACGACACGAAACGTAGCGGTACCGACAAGACAAACATTTTTATTGTGTATTTAAATGGTTCTGTTCACAGTGGGAGGAAGCGTAACAGCAACGACACGACATGTTTCGTCTCTAGATATTTTAGTTTTAGAAATTTTATTCATTTCATTATCGGTTTAATTTAATTTAATTCAATACTTCTCTGAAGTTTCATCAATATATTTTTTTTAACAGAAGACAATAAGTTATCAAACTGTTTATGATTCATTTTAAAGAATTGAAAAAATTCTGATTTACCATCTAGAAATTTCTTATATATATAGAATACAAAATTCTCTTTTTTCTTTTATTTTTTCAGAACGTGGATGAATCAAGAATTTCAGGCGTTTTCTTTTATTGCCCTCATCGCTGTCAATGGGAGGTTTTCATGTTGGGGTCTGAAAATTGGGTGACATTTATGAGATTTTTTTTTCGTGATAAAAGCAGATAGAAAGAAGCTACTTACTTATTGCACGTTTAAGATATAGGATGCAAATTAGTGGTATGCAATATCCACGGACATATCTGTTTAAAATTTATTACATTTATTAGATTTGTTTATTGGGAGACAATAAAAAGTGTTTAAGAAAAAAAATTTCAAGAAGATTGGTTGAGCGGTTCGAATGTGAGATTTTCCACCAGCTGAAAAATCGTGTTTCGAGGAAAATCTCGTTTAAGATTTTTACGATAACTTGTGGCTTGTTGCAAAATAAAGTTGTCTACACTTGATTAGCGATATATTCGCTGGCCTTGAAGCTCCCGTTTCCCTACAAGAGCCTATTATGCAACAGAGGATATGTTTATTCGTACATGGAGTAAGGGCGATTCTCTATCATTCGAGCCTAACTGCGAACCCCAGTAAATTCCTTCTTTTTAAAATCGATGTATATCTTCCATTGAATTACTTTATTGCTAAATAGGTAGCAATTTCAATTTTGCAATATTGATCTTGCAACGCAAAACCATTTACGGGTATATGCCAAACACTTCAAGGATACAAAGTTATTAAAATTGAAAGCCCCTAAATGCTCAAAATTTCAAAAGAAACTAAGATTATCTTAAGTTGCCGAGGTTTATTTTAAACCTGTAATGTAAAGTCGTGTCGCTATATGTGAATATTCTAGTAAAAGTGCAACACGGTTGTTTGGCGGTGTCGTTTCGTCAGTGTGAAACAACCCTAATACGTACACCTTCCATCTGTTAGAGGCCCAGAGTTTTATAAAAGTAGTACCATGTATTTTAAAAACAAGCCAAAAGAAAATAATTTACATTTAAAAGTTAATATAGAATAAAATTATATTAAAATAAATTAAACAAGACTTTATTTAAATACAAATAAAATAATAAAATTTTTGGAGAAAGAAAAATAAATATTGGAGAATAAAAACGGAAGAACAAAAGACAAGATAATCAAAATAAAATTAAAATAAATTAATAATGGTTTAGAAATGGGAAAGTAAACCAACTCATAAGCCATTATATATACTTAATACAAAAGAAAAAGTAAAATAATCTGGTGAATTTGTATAATTAAAACCAAACCATTATCCTACAACAATATACTAAATTCTTCAACAGTCAGAAGCTCATAGAACTACTAAACTTTAAGGGACGAAATATAAATAAAAGAAAAAGAAAATTTATGAAAGAAGGAAACTAAATAACCCTAGATCCCTAGCCCAATGTGACAAAGTCTACAACTAATTATAAACGTTAAAATGCTTTCCAAAGATATTTATGAAAAATATTATTCGACTCCATTTTCTGCAGATACAAAGATAACTTATTCCACTTTCGCACAGCATATGCGAAGAAAGAAGGACGTTTAATAGGAGTACATTGTCGGGGAACTTTCAACAATATTTTACGAGGTGATCGAAAAAATTCTAGGTGGTCCTATAAGTACAAGGGTTCTTTGGTGGTTACAAGTTTATGAATAAATAATAAGTGCTCGGGCGGGGGTGGGGGGGGCAACTAAGGTAAAGAGACAAGTCGTCCATTGAACATTGGCAAATCATTTAGCAAATCATTCACGTATAAATTAAATAATAAAGGTCCATTGATAAATCTCTGTGGAACGCCTCTATGTTAATGACAGTGCACTAAAAACGCCGGAACCTGCCTCCACAAATTGTGTTCCAGTATACAGATAAAATTCCATTAATTTGGTCACAGATGAGGAAAATCCAAATTAATCTATTAATTTGGACAACAATATTTTGTGATCAACTCGATCAAATGCCTTAGAGAAATCAAGTAAAATAAGAATTGTTATCATACCACTATCCATCGATGAGCGAATATCTTGAGTTACCTTAAGCAGAGCAGTCTCACAACTGTGATTCTTTCGGAAGTCAGAATGCCACGGTGTCATTAACGAAGTTGTGTAAAGATAGGCAGATATTTGAGCACATAGCAATTTTTCAAAAGCTTTTACTAGAAAATACAGAAGACTTATAGGTTGAAAATCAGTGAAGTTTTTTGGAAATTTGTATTTTGGTATCGGGATAAAGTAGAAAAAGTTGAATACATTAAACATGAATTAAAAATGTGAGTAATCGAGACAACAGCACCTAATAAGGCAATTTTAATAAATTGTTCAATTTCAACACAATGAAATCCAAAACCTTCCCAAGCGAAGGCAACTTCAGGTACAGTAAGTTTCAAATTAAGGCAGTTAGCTTGAAATGAACTGATGCTTGGTAGATAAGTTGTTATCAAATTTTACGCTATAGTATCTTCTTTTTAATCGATGCGAGCTCAAAAGTACTGACCCTTTTCTCCGCCTTTCTACATTTTCAACCCTTTTTATTACCCCTTTTTCATAAAACTGAATAAAATGTAGCATATGTTTAAACGGAGGGTGTCATCTTTCTAATATTGAAAGAATTTTTAAAATCAATTCAGTAATTCTTGAACAAGATCACTTTAACCCTTTATTAATATAAAAATATATACACTCCAGGTTTCCTTCTTACTTTATGTTATCTCTTAAAAACTCTTAAAACACGGGAATATATTCAAACAGCTACAGTGTAAATCAAATTTTAGTAAAGTTTGCAATGCCATAATATGGGGGATCATATGACTTTACATACAAACTAGTGAAATTATGACCTAGGATTTTTTTATACCTAAATACAGTCTTAATTTTATATCACTCCTTACATAGCTGACAGTTGATCCAATTGTTTTACGAACTATAAAAACAATGCCGATATTTGGCTAAATAGCTAATCTAAACCATCATGAAAAACGTCAACAAAAAATAACTACTTCAGTAATTTAGGAATGCAAAAAATACCATTTTTAACTTAATCGTAAACAAATATTAAAATGTGAAATACTATTACTTATATTATCAAAAAAAATTTAAATGAATTGTGCGAGAATAAAAGCGATATAAAATTTTTTAATTGTAAACTCACTTCAACGCACACACACAAACTTCATACTGAGAACACAAATGTGGAAGAGAAAATTGGAAATCACCTCTAGCCTAAACAACTGTTTCCCAAAATATCTAATTCCGAACATATGACAGCGCTAGAAATGGTCACATAGGATTCAGGAATGGTGCTGAGCACTGGAGTAACAACCATCAATGAGGACGTCGATTTATGGAGCCGATAGATAGGATAGATGGATTGGCTAAAACTACTCAATTATTCGCTTATCAGGATAAAAGGGGGATATACGCACTGAGGGTGAAATTGGAAGCATAAGATTCGTTCAACGTTTTATCTCCTAGAAAAGGGTGTGAAAATCGAAAAAATAATAAAACATAGAGAAAAGTGGCGATGAAGGGATTACAAGAGGGTGGGAACATTGTGACAGATTTCAAGGAAAGTTAAATGTCAAACCACTGGGGAATTGAAACGAATTTGGTTTTGACTCTGTTCTGTTAAGAGTCATTGTCTGACTCTTACTAGGAAAATGTGATTTAGGGGTTTTCGCTGATATCCTGAACAATTCTCACCAAAAGTGGGAAAGCTCTTTTTATCGATGAATGTCGATTTGTTTTCGCTAATAAATGGATTTCAGTATCAAACAGAATTTAACACAACGTCATTGATTGAACAAAATATATATACATATGTGTATCTATGTATTAAATAGGATTAAGTAGAAATTATTGTACAGAATTTACTGTAAAAATTTTTATAATAACTCTTATAGTCCTGTAGCTTCAGTTCGAAGAGAGAATTAAAAACCTTAAAAAGCGTAATGGGAAAGTAAAATACAATCACCTGTTCAATCCAAAATTACCTACGTCTGGAAAAACTTTGTTACATAAAATTCCAAACATAGAGCTAACCCAAAGTGGTAATTAAAATCCACTTTTGACATATCCCGAGGGCGTCCAATGTTTCCACCTCATAATGAAGTCATTAACCATATAAGGTTTGAATAAAAAGGGCAAAAATTAAAGCAGGTGTGGATCTCTTAATTTGTAGTTCCAAGAACACTGGCATTGTACAGAGTAGAGTTCATGGTGGTAATAATCTGGTGGAATGTCTCCAAGGTATTCACCTATGACCGTCACCTTCGCCGCTCCGAGTCATGTAATTTTCTAGGGCGAATAAAACGAAAAACTGCCAATCACCCTCTTCTTGCTACTAAACTGCTATTCCTTCGGGAAGGCGTTGAAAATTAGACACCGGCGTTGCCTCAGTCACTAAGCAGTAGGAACTAAAGTGAAACTACATCAAGGCACGAAACCGTCTAACAAAATTTTAGTCTCCTTTTTATTAATATTGTGCCGAAGGTGAAGCGCCCATCATTTGGAAAACGTAATGACTAGTAAATTTCTTTTGATTTACACGCATCCCCCAGTATTTATTTTACGATTCTTTGCAATTCTCATAATTACTTGGCCATTGTCTTCACTTCAACGCCTGCTCATTTCGTTTCCTGAAAAGCATTTAGAACAATTAAACAAATGAAAAGAATGCTAGGGAGCAGATATCTGCCCCGAATTGGTGGTAAATTGGATTTTATGGTTGAAAATTCTCTGGGGCTATGACAATGGGCAGTGCTATAAACGTTTGAAGCGTGAATATATGAGATAATAAAATTTTTAGGGTATTCTAGACAGGTAGATATTTAGGGGTCGAGTCTGATGTACAACCCTCTGAAAGTTGTAAAATAAGCTTCTTTCGTGGGAAGGTACCAGGCAAAGTGATAATTACTGGAAAGCATTAACACTATACCTACTCAGGCTAAAATTTAATTTATTTCATTGTGAGGTCAACCCATATATCTTAAAAATATTAATTTGAGCTTATTAATTTTTGTCCCTTAATTATTTTAAGAGATAGCTTTCAGGAAACCTTAAGTCAACATTAAAAAAATGGCCAAACATTTCACAGTCAGTTGCTTCAATGGGTTTTTTTTTATATTCGATATCCTGTATCCAATAGAGCTGAAATTTTGCACACAACTTTGGTTCTGATGACAATATAATATATAGGACATCTAATGTCATTCAAAATCCAATATGGCGGACTCCCCAAGGTGGTGGTTTACATGTTTTCTTCACAACCCCCTTGATATGAGTATGAAATTAAATGATTTGAATCAGTGATGGGCAAATTATCTACACAACGTAAATTACGCTATTGTTGACGCGTAAAAAATGAAGTAGTCTTCATCGCAATATTTCACGTAGACAATGTAGTTTATGTCAACAATGTAGACAATGAATATTATATAAATTGAAATTCTCAAATGAATTTAACAAAGTGATAAGAGGAACGTACGTATAGACCCAAAATTAAGCACTATTTTTTGTAAAAAATATATTTCTTATTGTTTTGGGAATATTTATTTTATTACTTGATTTCAGGGTATTCCCCTCGTAGGAGGTATAAGGAGATTCAAAACTTGAGTGGACTCAAAACTGAGCCGGTTTAAATTTTGATGGGATCTAAATTTGATCTAATTCAAATCTGAGCGGAATTATATCAAAAGTGAAGTCCGCTCTAAATTCGAATCGTTTACTGAATTGGAATTTTGGAATTTTAGGCTATTACTTTTCTCCTTTTCCTTTCTGTCCTGTAGAATTGTTATGACATTCATGTTACAGTTGTTTTACTAGTCTTGAATTTAGTGCTGACTAATCAAAAATACTTCGCGAAGTAATAGTTGGCTACTAAACGATTTTCGTATTTTAGGTATTGTAAATACTTTCGAAAGACATATATATGTATATAAAATACAAATTCTACATTAGGACACATCACATTACATGAAGTGGTGAAAGAACTCAGTTTTTAATACCCAGACTGGAAAAGTGAATTAAAAATTGAGATTAGTAAGATCAGAACTCCGTATTACAATCCAAGAAGCAGTTATGGACTTGAATTCACACTGTTGATAACTGAAAAACGGATGGAGATATGGTCATCTCTTGAGGATTTCAGAATAATTTTATATTAGTAGCAAACTTTTCGAAAAATATAATTATAGGTTATGCCCATAGAATTCCAAGGGAATAATGTCATCTTACGGGTTAACTTGTACTTCATCTAAAAACAAAAAAGCTGTGTAATCAGCTATTTGTATTTTATACATAATGCCTGACCGATTTAATTTCCTGATTTAATTATTTATTACATTTTAGTGAGTTAAAGGCTTGCAATCATTGAGTAGAAGAAAACAACGAGGATTACATGAAAAGTTAAAAACTAGCATCTTATTCCTCTAGTATTGGAAAACCAGTTGCATTAGGACTAGTTGTAATTTCTGACATGACTTAGGAAAGTGAGATTTCTGGGGATGATTTGAGAAATACTATAATTATATTTTATTGAACTAAAAGATTATTAATTTGGATCTAAGGTTTGAACTTTAAAGAAATCTAAAAGATCCTCCCAAAGAGTTCTGCCAATAGAATTTTAAGAGGAAGGAGTTATTCTAAGGGGATAACTTTTGTGTCTTTCCGTACTGATTCAAAAATAATAGATTAAGATATTTGTCATATGTATAAAATGCAACAATTACAAAACTTTATTGCATCTCGTTTTTTACCTGTAGATTTGATAAATATCTAATATCCTCTTATTACTCAGTACAGATTTGAAATGTTTATCAACAGAGACAATGAGAAAATTTTTTTTAAATAGCTGACCACGCATTTACTCAAATTTTCACGTTAATGACAGCGTTTTTCGTCCCTTAGAAAATCTACGTCATTTCTCAAGCAAGAATGTCTTCTATAGTTAAACACTTACTAAAAAATCTTTCTGTCTCAGAGAAAGATAGAGCACGTTTGATCTCAAAATGTAGTTGTTTCCTTTAAGTATTTGAAAGTGACAACCAACATTATCTATTACTCTCTAACACGTGCTGGTACATCACGACAACAATCCTACACACAACAATTTCCTTACTAGGTTGGGAAGCTGATAGATACATTCGATAAAAATAAGTTACATAATCAAATGGATGTTCTTTATATGCTGATATGCAGAAAAAAGTATTTTTTTATTGACTTTGCACATAAATAGGGCCATTGTCCTCCAAAAGTTAACATAGTCTACCAAAAGTTTACATTGTCTACTTCAAATATGCATTTTTACATTGTCTACGCAATTCTCTACGCCGAAGTGTAAACAATGGAAATCTAGGCGAAAATGCCCATCACTGGTTTGAATACGATAAGCTACATGACGCACTCTAAATCCAATATGGCGGCTTAGGTGATCGATCAAAACATGATCAACTATTCTTCCACCCAATGTTAAGGAGTTTGTATGTGCCGAGAACTGAGTGGCATAGGATGGCTAAAGATGCCATGCAGCTAAAATACAACTACTCCAGGCAAGGTGGCTTCGGAATGGAGGAATAGATCATGATGGCAGTAAAAAATGTAATGCCGCTAATATAGCAATATCGGGGCACAGAGCACACCTCGTTGTATAAGAGCCTTACTCCTCTATCGAACCTGTCGTATGGGTGTACTGTCACTTGTAGCGATTATCGTGGGAATAGAATACGAAAATAAATAATACAAAACAAAAAAAGTGCTACACAAAAATACTAGGAAAAGCAAGCAAATAAAAGTTAAGAGGCGAAGCAGGCGAGACGTAATGAACATCGCGAACGCTTAAATGAAAAAAACGCCTGAATAAAGTGAAGCACGCCAGTAATCCCTGCGTAATTATATTTCACAAATAAGAGCTGAAGAAACACCAGAAGCTCGTGATATTCGATTGCAACAGGATCATCAATGTCTGCAAGCTTTCAATGCTGATATGACAACATTTGAAGCGACAGTTAATAATATCTATCATCTGACTTGACATGTAAACGAAAGCATTGCTCTCAGAGATTATTTTCCGGCACGGAACGTGTTAAACAAGATCTAACCGCTATACACCTGCTACTTTCTTTATAATATTAATTTCATTTTTTGTGGATACTATAAGAAGTTTTTATATATATCTTTTACTTTTTTTTCCTAATTTTTACCTAACGGGAGGACTTTTAATTTTATCGCCAATTTTTCTTTTTTAATTTTTCCTTGGGTAATTTAAATGCTTTTTGTATTCAATGACAAAGTGCGGGTAAGCAAAGGATGATACGGTGAAAAGGGGTAAATGCCTCTGAGATAAATTATCGGATGCTTTGTTTGTTGTCCTCTACACCTCCAACCTTCGACTCGATGACTCGGTGGTAATTCCACTTTACCCTTCTCGTTTTAAAAAATTTTTTTTTTCTGTCTTTATTTTCAGTGAATGGAAATTAAAATGAGAGGACTTAAAAGTCTAGGGGTGCAGGATTTAAAATCTCGTTTAACTGACGACGTGCGAATACTAATTAGCCGGACAGCCGAGGTAAGGTTACGTCAGACAGCACAGATCCTTTCATCGGTGAAATATGCATATGGGAAATGGACCGTATGGTGTGTGGCGAAAAGCACCCTTTTCAAAAATGTAAATTTGTCTCCTTCTTTAATGTATGATGGGATTTTGTCGTTGCCCATGAATATTGTAAAATGGCATGTTTTAAGATATGATCTTATTTATGTGTTTGTATTTCCATGTTCTGAAAGATTTACACACTCTCGTAAAGTGAGATAAAGTGAATCGTCAGTTGGCTTGATACGAAAGTTTTTTGTATTAATTATGAATACGGCCACCGATTTCTTTTTCAAGCGAAAATAATTTACATCGAGAACGTAAGAGGAAATAAAATTCAAAGATACAAGAATGGCTTAGTAGAGAAATTGGAGTGGTTACTTAACCTGGAAAAATGTACTTTTCAAAAAGCATTTGTATATCACGCACTAGCTGTTTTGTAAAACGAAGTATTTTCGCATATCTTCGACCGTGTTAAACCGAAGCCGTGCAAACCGAATGCCGTGTTAATCAAGAGTGAAGCGTATTAATTATTTTTACAGATCAAAGCAACTTAAACAAAGAATTTAATACACACTAATGAGCGTTTAAGGGAGGAAACTACTTCTAGAGATTGAAAAAATCAACTTTTTATTTTTAATTTTATTTTTATTGATTTATTGTATGAAATATTTAGAAGTTTTTTGAAAAAAATTTTAAAAATAAGAAAGAGAAGAAGAATCAGTTAGAACTACAGAGGTGCAACAACTTCTGAACTTGTGTGATGCCTCCACATGCGCCTAGATCAAGCTCTGTGAAGTTAGCACCCCCAAATTAGAATTCCACAAAAAAATTTTAGGATTTATTTGGTTAAGTTTTGCCCAGTTTTGCCCAACCAACAAATAATTTTGCCCACCCATGTGTAATGAGCTACGTGGCGGGTTATTAAAATATCTCCGCAACAACCCCAATCATGTATTTAAACAAATGAAATACACTATTATTTCGCTCACGTTTTGCCCAGTTTGCATTCCCATTCCATTTCCCCGAAAATGAATCAACGCAAATATAAAATTTCATTCCTAATTCTAAATAAATGAAAAATAATAAAGAAACATACCGGGTCATGTCCGCTGAACCACCTTCCCATAGGGCTCCGTCTAGATGATTCTGAAAATTTAAAGAAAAGTAGATATAGTTAGTTCGTTTTTTTTAAACGACGGAATAAGTTCGAGAATCACAGAAAGTGAAAGTGTTAAGTAAAGTTTCTTAAGTAAATATCCTAAAGCTATTTGTATTTCTTTCGATAAATAAATATATACGAGAAAACTGTGAAATGTGTTATTAGTGAGTTTTCTTACCCCAAGTTACGAACCGGAGCCAGAGCGATTTGCGTGAAATCACCCACAAAAACGCCCGCGAGTATTGCAATTTTGGTTTTTGGCTCATACCTCGAGAACTGAGGGGCGGCCCGTGGTGGGGGCAATTTTTTCGGAGCCTCTGAACTCCGCCCTCTCGACTGACGCTGAAATCGGGCCAAAATATTTCCGATCCGAAGTATTATTTACATTTGTGCTTATTTTAATTGCTATGATGAGCAAAATCAACTTTTTATCATTGTCCCGTAGGAAACGAAAGGAAAAACGTGTTTAATTTTAAAATATGGTTTTCTCAAAAGTTGAGTTTTTTTCCAACAGTTTAAAGAGGAATGTGTCACCATTGATGTTAGTAATTAATGCTATTCATTCTAAATATGCTGATTTGCATACACGTATATTTATATATATATAGATGGGACAATTTGTGGTGATAATTTAGTTCCTTTGAACTGTTGTCAGGAACCTCAAATTTGCCCGAAATCACGCTTTAAATCTCTGTTGCTTTTGCAGAACAACATTTCAGTCTATTACCTGCCAGCTGAATAAATGACAGAATGCGCATTCTATCTGTGCGAAACCCACCCTGTTGCAACCACTATTTGATTTGGGAATTTAGCATCCATCATCACTTTTATCAGCCAAACCGCATGAAGAATTTCAAGCTCTAGTTTCCCAGAGTATACAGTGAACCAATAAGCGTAGGAAGACATATCCTTTTTCTTCCTGTATCCTGCAGACGCTGCCTGAACAAAGATCTGGTGCATTCGGGTACATAGTCCTAGCGTGAGAAATTGCAGGAAAGTGCTAACGGAATCCAGGGGATGTTGCTCATAAACAACTATACCCACAAACGGTGAATATCTTGGTGAAAGGAGAGAAGGACACAAGCGTATTCTGCACTGTAAAATATATGAGATTCGCAAGGATTTTTGTATGATTTCTTGTCGGGTTAAAAGCATTTTGGATGACATCGAAATCTTACTGAAGAATTAAATTGGGGAAAACTGTAGATCTCGTCATTTAAGAAACGTAAGCGTAGCATAGTCGTATTACTTAGAAAATGATATCCTTTCAACGGGTAAAACCAGATTTATTATTGAAATATTCATTGTGAGCAGTTTCGAAATTCAAATACTATTTTTAGATATAATTCTCGAACTATCTTGTGGAATATTTAATTATGGATGAAGATACTTGTATTCAAAAGAAAATTATTGAATGCAGTTGTTACAGTGATTTAATCTCTTGTGTACAGAACACAAATGATTTGTGCTGTTTTTTAATTAGTTCCTTTTAAATATTCGACAAATTTTTAAAGCTGGAAATAGAAGGAAAAATTATTACAGAGGTCTCTTATAGAAACGCATCTTAGGTAGGATGCTGTTGAGGTCTGGATCTATCAAGCAGAGGGAATTTTATGCTCTGGATTGAGACGGCTCGTGGACTACAATTCTAATACGAAGTTGCCCTGAGGAGAGCCTTCACCCCTGAGATTACACCACTGGTCTGTTCCTAATAAGAGTTGGGGCCCGGTAGTAGAATCTCCTATGGAAGTTATTCCCAGCGGAAACTCCAGGTCGAACCTATGTAGTCGGCGTTATGTGAAGAAGGTGGCAGCAGCACAATGGAGCGGCTAGCGTTGTGAATAGATGAGGTATGGCATTGTTCCATGAAAATTAAGTGTCCATCACCCATTTACCCCGTAAGCAAAAAAATCGTGCCTTGATGGGAAGGAATTTGGAAAGGGAAAAAACACTAGAAAGGCAGAAAGATGATACAAGAAAAAGCGGAAGCACTGGAAGCGATGCTATGCATCACTCACCTGCGGATGCAGAGTAGGGGAGGGGTCGCTGATTCCTTCTCAATCGGTTCTCATCCGCGCTACGATATTCTCTGCGGATCTAGTGGGGTTGGCCCGCTTTAAAAAAATGGACTACACTAATAGGACCCTTAACTCTCTTCACAAATTTATCTATCCAAACTCACGAAATATCAATTTCACTTATCAAACAGTTTCCAGGTCCAATTTTCCAATTTTTGCTTTTCAACCCTTACAACCTTATTGGACCCTAAAATGTAGTTTGAAAAGTCAAAATTATTGGAAATTTACTAGTTTAATTTTAGACTTATAGAACACTTGTGTAATAAAATCACAGCTGTGAAAGATCGACTTATTCTAAGAAGAACGATCGATCTCGCTTCGTGATTCAAGTTCAACGCTGTTTCACATGGAAACCAGTGCACAGCGGACCTGAATCCAGAGATGAAGTAGCCACAGGGCTTAATTCCGGATGGAGCAGCTCGATTAGCGTTTACTCCTTAGAGGCCTGTAGGGGATCAGCTAAACAACATAATTCCCAAATTGACAGGTTCAGGATTCTGTCGACTACTAGCCGCCATTGGCCTCATATGAGAAAAAACGTAGCTCATTAGACTAGGAATTGTCTTCTGTATCAAAAATCAAAGATTTAAAAACATACAAAAGCACAAGTACAAGAATTTCCTCTTCCAATTAAGAGATTTAAACACATACATATTGATTTAGTATAGGTCCATTCTCCTAAAGGCTTTACTTACTTATTAACAGTAGTAGATGGGTTTAAACTGTGGCCTGGCACAGTTGTTACAACCTTGTATATTCCATACGTTGAGATTCCTTCCGAAATTGTTTTGGATCAAGGACCTCAATTCGAATCAGAACTTTTTCAAAAATTTTTTAAAATTCTTGGAATTCATAAAGTGCATACTACAGCATACAAACCTCAATGAAATGGAATTGTATAAAGACTACACAGAACATTAAAATTTACAATTAAAAATTTAAAATTTACAATTAAAATTTACAATTACTTGAAAATCAATTTTTTTAGCCTATTAAATGCTTCTAAAAAAATAATTTTAACTAACTTCAGTTGGTTTAAATGTTTAAAAAGTAAAACTTTTGAAATTTCCTAATAGCTTAACAGTCAACACTGACATAAAGCCAGTCGAAAGCAAAAATCGTGACCTTGTAAGGTATTAGTTGTCATGAAAAAGAGAAATCGGGAGTCCGATCGTTCAATCCCAGTCCCAGGTGCTGGCTGTTCTCGTGCTAATACTTAGAATCATTAAAAATAAATGCATTGAAATTTACCATCACCAGACCCATCTATTTCTGTATCTTTGTTACCTCATTGTCCATTTTTCGGAAGACCCCAGGGATCCATTTCCGCGACTAAAAATTAGAACCTTGGATTTCTGCAAGTTCAGTTCCCATTTCATATTTATATGAGAAAGATTCTGATTGCTTTATCATGCGCTGCAATATTTGCGAGGATCATCTGATAGAATGACAATGTCATCTGCATAGAGAAGTACAGATTTGAAAAAATTATTAACAATAATCGGATAACTCTTATTGAGGTAATTACCAATTTTCAGCAGCATGACTACGACTATTAAAACCAAGGCATTTATATTTTCTGGCTTGTCATTTCGGCTCTTAACACATTTATAAAGTTAAAATCCCAAACAATATTATTTACTATGGAGTCACATAAATATACTAAATACCAATCAGAGATGTGTGATTTGTATTGTAGTATCAGGAATGAAGAAAAAGCCCTTTAGCATGATCTACATACAATTGATTAGAATTTCCGATATGGGTCATAATCAGTAGTTCGCGATTGATTCAAAACGTACTAGATAATCTTCTCGAGCTGTAGTGCTGGAGGAACTAGATTAGTTTGGTACACAATTGTCATACGGAATTACAAAAGGGCTAAAGATAAAATGTATCACACTGCTTTCAAGAAAACATTCTTTACGTCATTGTTTCAAAATATCCAGAAACCACCCTTACCTTATAGTAAAGAACTTATTTTTATAACAATGCAAACCATTAATTTTTAACACATTTATAACTTATATAGATTTCCGCAATCAAAAAGAGTAGCTACTTATTCAAAACAAAGTTCCAGCCAGCCAGCAGCACCCGCAAAGAGAAAAACGAACAAACAATAAAATAATCCAGGATTAAATTAGTTGTCTTTTCACAAAATAAATACGTGCATAACATCTGATGCATTGACATCGTTTATTGAATGAAAAAAAATGTTCGCCCTTTACCACTCTTTCTTTTTATGTGCCAAATTAGATATATCACCATTCAGGACAGCTGTCACAAAAGTTACTCATAACTCACGTTACCACACAGTACATCGCCGATTTTTATTACCCTAAGCTTTTTCATTTCCATAGCTCTCTGCCCTCTGGAATTGTTGTGCAAAAAAAAAAAAAGAATTCATTGCAAATATAGAGACTCGTGGCAATAAAACTATTCCCTGTTTTTTTTTCTATCGCATGCACAGGGCAGAAAAATCGCTG
The DNA here is from genome assembly GCA_006980735.1 of Dasypogon diadema. Classification (NCBI taxonomy): domain Eukaryota; kingdom Metazoa; phylum Arthropoda; class Insecta; order Diptera; family Asilidae; genus Dasypogon; species Dasypogon diadema. Next base: position 33,461 of record QYTT01078094.1, on the reverse strand, counting down.
AAGGGATGAAAATTGTCACCTTCATCGTGGCATGTATAGAAGAAGCCTGATGCAGGAAAATGTCTGATAATGGGGTTGCATTTTTTGCAAACTTCGTAGTTAATTGTATGTGAATTTGCTTGATTTTGGCGTATTGTTGCATAACTCGTATAAAGCTGCATTTGTTGTCACTCAATTCGAACATGAAAAATCCATCACATCACGTGAAAATCCTGCTACTGAATGGGCTGATTGCGTGCAAACAGACGAAGGCTTACAGGGTGTGGAAAAATTATTTCTTTCTTTTCTGGAGTAATTCTCTGTGCTTAATCCTTTTAGCGCGTAATGTAACAGAGTTTCAGTAAATTTTTCCCTCTGCGGGAAAGTAATTAATTCATTAACTGAAGGATGATCAAGCTGCAGGTCGAATTGTGCCTGTTAAAGCGAAGGCAAAATTCGTTTAAATTAATTCCATTCAATATTTAACTTGTCTTAATTGAAGAGACAGTATTAAAATTAAATGAAATTTATTGAAATGAGATTTATATTGTTTATTGTGAAAAAGGGGGGTCGAGCATAAACCTAGTTCTTATTTCAGTAGGTCTGTCCCCGGTATCTGGATAGTAGGACTACGGAGTTTTTTGTTTTTGGAAATTTTATACTTTACCCTGTACATAATTAAGATACATACAACCATCTTTAATCTGAGATATATTCTCCATCATTCTCTACGAACTTTTTCATCTATCTGTCAGAGTTTAAATGCCCCTATTCTAAAATCCAATATGGTGGATGCTTCAGTAGCGTCGTCCTTGTTTTTTTTTTACAGTGAAGCCAAAGCTCAGGGGATACCCTATGATGCATAGCACAGCCTTGGCAGGAAGGAAGAACAACAGCAGAAAAACAGAAGATGGTAATTTGTTCCACATTTGTATGGTTCGGCTCAAGAAAGATTCTCGAAACTTCACTGTTCTGCTGGGTCTTATCTCAATGACGAAAGGTTGTTTTTTTAGAACCATGTCCATTATAGTGGCGTTTAGTACTTTTAGCAATGTCGAACTGGTTAAATAAGGCCAGTTCGTTCTTCTACAAGAATCCAGAGAGATTTCATCAATTAAAAAAAAAACAAAGAAGAGAAATATTTTATAATATAAAAACCTTTTATTTATTTTGGATTGAAAATTTTAAAATATTGTATTTTGTATCTTTCTGTTTTTCTTTTATTTTCAAATCCAAATTTTAGCGTTTCTAGAGAACTAACGTCCGTATAGTTATAAGGGGTGAAGTTTTTTCTCAAAGGATCAACTAAAAAGTGAAAATGAATAGGGAAGAGGGGAGTTCCCTCACATTTTTATATATTTTCTGTAGAGAATAAAATCTCAGAAAAATAAACGCCCAAAAAGCAATCCTGACGTATTAAAAAAGTGAAAAAAAATCGGAGGCAAAATCGCTCGCTCTCGTTATTTAACCCAAACCCTTAACAAAAATAAAATCTATGAGATTTCCATTGCTACAGTATCAGAAGAACAAAAAATCATAAAAAAATATATATTTTTAAATAACATATTAAATAATAAGCCTTATTTGCATATCCATCCATTTATGGGTGGAATACATGCAAAGTCAATTGGAGGTTTACCCTTTCTAATAACTTGAGACTTAAGTTATGAGTAATCCTTCCCCTTAAGACACCATAACAGATTTGCTTAACTTGGGGAAAATGTTTTCTTTCTTTTCTATGTGCCCCAGTAAACAAATCTGATTAGCATAACTAATACCCAGCATTAAACTCAGAATCCATACAGAATTCTGAGGAGTAGAGAGGATTAAATAGTTGTAAGTTGATGAAAACCCTCAGTGAACTTCAAACTGTTAAACGGTTAAAACTGTCTTGTTCACGGATTTAAGTCAATTTATTCACGTCATATAGTGTGAAGTTGGGTATTTAAGTAATAAGTTCACCCAAACCCTAAAATTAGTTGTTAGGTGGAAAGCAATTTGTGTATCTAATGAGTTGTGGATGAAAAATACTTTTGGAAATTAATTTCATTTTAGAGGAAACTCTCCTGTTTTGTTTCAATGAAAAGGAATTCTATTTGTGTTGCTTAAATATTAAACAACGTGGAGGACACTAGACGGACTGCTACGTAATACAAATGAGACCTCTTTGGAAGTCATTATAAGGAAACAGATGTTACAGCAAAAAACAACCAAATGGTTATAAAGGGGAAAATTTTAATTTGCTTCTGAAATTAATTTAAGGCATTTAAATTTGTGTCAGTTTGTGGTAATTTAATTCTAAACTTTGAGGTTTGAAATTTTAATTACAATTTGGTTAGTTAACTGAGAATGCAAGAGCAGGAACACTACGAAATGTAGGCATTTGTTTCCGGATAAAGTAAAATAAAATAATTGTTATTTTTTCATAATTCTCCCTATTTCTGTTACCTAATCTCCCCTATTAACATATTTTGTGACGCAAGCAAACGTGCATTTCTTAGCTATGTGATTCAACCCTCTGAAGTATGCAATCCCTTTAGAAACCACCCATTTAATATCAGTAGACATTATAATCGTCCCTCATGTGTTAAAACTATAAAATCTGCTCTACCCTTCTTCTATATAAAGGTAACAGTTGTCATCTTCAACCTTATTCACCTTTTCTACTTGGTATCTTAGAGGGTAGGGTTAGAAATAGAGATCTCTAACAGGCTTAACTCTGGTTCACCGAAAGCGAGAAGTTTTTGCACTTCCTTGGCATGACTAAGAGAAAGGTTGAGCTTTAAGAGTGGGATTAACGAGCCTTTACTAATAAAGCTACCCTCGACCTTGCCTTCTAATATCTCATGCCCTGGTATCAACATAACTATTATCGTAAATGTCAGATACTCAATTCCAGGGTAAGCAATTTGATAACATGGTAATACACATCTTGGTAATTTTTTTCATTTGTTAAAATTCGCTATTTGTATGTAATCCGATGACCATACTAGGCCAATGCTGGCGAGGTTACTTGTGGTTGTAGGCTTAACCATTCCGAAGGAGCCTGTTATTATGAAAGGAAGACTAAAATAATCTAGTAAATTATGAATTAGAGATATAGAAGTAAAAGGCAGGTGGTTAATTGACAGCACCGGCATGGCAACGCCTCCGAGGTCAAAATCAACTTAAAAGTTATCGTCCGCCAATAAGGAGCTAGGATTCTATCAAGACCGATTGAAAACGGAATGTCTCTATGGAAAAAGACAGCTAACGATTTCTGGAAATCAATTCCGTAAACTGTGCTGGAAGCGACGGCGTCTTGCAAGCGACTGTGCACCCTTCTGATACCAGGACCAGGGAACATAACTTACCCTCTAATTCAGATCCATCTCTACAGATAAGCCAAATATGCGGAAATAATAGTGACATGAACTAGTGAGATTAGCCCGAGTCAAGGCTGGGGAAGTTAGCAAGATTCTAGACAATGCAACCCCATCGGAAACGGAAGAACTTAACAAATTTCAGGTCTTAATCCCAAGACAGGGCAAGCGGCGGAAATTCGTAGCCAGATAATACAAAGCGAGCATCCTCAGCTTTCTTGAAAAGTGGACGGTGCTCTCGAGTGTCTTTAGAGCTATTACAGAGTACTTGGCAGTGCTACACATGCAATGTGGTAGCCAATCAATTTTTTCAGGCTGTAGGCCACGGCTCAACCCTCGGCGGCTAGAGAATCTATTGTTTCATTCTAGGCTATAATCGGTTTAAACCCTAGATGTAGGGAAGAAAATAAAGTGAATTGTTCGCGGCTACTTATTCTTAAAGTTCGTAGCTAACCTTCAAATCTGTAGGGGCATTTTACTATCCGCAAGCCCGTGAACTCAGCCTTTAGCACAGATCCAGTACAGTAGTGAGGAAAAAGTTATAATAATTATAGACAGATAAATAAAGAAGACTTTTATGTTATAATAATATTTGGAATACTTTTAGTAACTTTGGTATTGAACAATTTTGTACAACAGGAAAGTTTCCGTTTTAGAATTGAGAAAGTAATATTATACGAAAATATTGCAAGCTTAAGAAGGCAGCTCTGCATTTATTCTGCATTAGTAGATATGTAGTTTTCTTCTGTATGGTAGATATTTTTTGGGTATTGCTAACGATTGCACAAACAATTTCTTAGATTTATGATACCCTACAATTTTACAAATAAAAAAGAACGAAACGCTGGAATATCATAAAAACTTTAAGAGTAATTGAGGCCAACTAAACGGTTAAGTGCCCTTCTTTGAGTCGTACAAATTTTCTCGTTCGAAAATGTATCATTAATAGCTCAAGAGGTCCTCGAAGTGATCTATAGAGGTCCTTGAAGTGACCACTATAGATTACTTTTGGCCCATAAGTGAATCATATACACAGAAATTAAATTTTAGGCTCTCTCCATTTCAGGTATCAAAAATGGGGTGTTGCATAAAAAATATGGAGTTGACTTCCATGTAACCTCTAAATTTAATCCTAGGTCCAGCTCAAGGCCACTGCCAATTGCCCCCTTGGATCCTCTCCCACTTTATACAAAGCATTTTTTCCCAAAACCTAAACCTTTCGAGATACTCCAACGCCCCTTTAACTTTTGTGTACTCTGCATATTATGCAGATATTTAAAAAAAAATATGTATATTGTAAATAGCTTTATGCAAAACAACTTTTTAGGACATGGAGATTGTGTACGATAAATCAATATGGAGTTAGGACGGGAAAAGAAAGTTTTCATTTAATAAATAAGAAAATGAAAGTTTCATATGGCAGCCCTCTGAAGGGGTTACCCGATTTAGTTAATTATTTAATAATTAAAGGTCTTGTGGAATATTTTAACTAGAAAGTCTCTTAGGATATACTAAAGTCTTGTCTTTATTTAGACTTATAATTTTTTGATAGTATTTTCCAACATTAATACACTAATTTTCTTTTTTAATGTGAATCTAACTTTGCTAACATTTATATGTCTTGCGTGCTGGTATGGGAGTCTAATCTCAGCACAATATTTTACTGGGACAGTAATAATAATTACTTGAAACAGGAGGGCTTGAATCCACGTCCTTAAATATTTGAACTATAATGCGCCCTAGCATGGATTATTGCTTCGGATACAAAACCTGACACGATTGATACTTCTTACTACCTACTAGTCCTGTTTTTAGTTATATAACACAATAAAACATCTAACTATATTTCTCGAACATACCAATTAATATTATTTACTTAAATTTGTTAAAAAACAAAAACAAAATACGTAAAAATACGAAAAAAATAGTAATTTTACAGTTAAATATTAAAATCTCGCCCAGTTTGAGAGTAATGGTTACCATACGATTATGTTCTAACATTATGGAGTAGTTTTTATCTTTCTATATTTTTACAAAATTATCTTATCGATTTCCTTTCACTGCTGTTAAATATGAATTTTGCATTTACCGACTCAATGTACACACAAGTTGAAATTTTACCATAATATTACGTTAACCTCTGAATGCAAACAACCATATTCTCAACCAGTGGTAATGCATATGCTTGTTTAATCTATCAACCGAAAACTCATAACAGCCTGAAACACAAATCACAGGATTTGTCACTTTAAATCGCTTAATCCAGTCTCTTCGCTTTGAAGATGTTACCACCCCCGTCCTTATACAACACTTTCAGCAACTCACAGACGACAATTAGTCAGGATTATTTGAATTAAATGTGAGAAGCTTGACATTTCGTGGAGAAAACAACACTGGTGTGTACACATTCCAATTTATATGTGAAAAAGAAGCCAGCTAATTAATTAAAACAAAATAAGAAAAATAAACCTTAAATAAGTTACCACACATAACAATGAAAGGACGAATTTACTTAAGTTAATTTGAATTTTCCAATAATAAATAGTTTTCACTAAGAACACTAGTGGCTTTCGAATGAGTGCTTATTCACTCTCCTACTCCTCTTCTCTTAGGAGCTATGAATTTTCAAATTGAAAATTTTGGAATCATTTTTAAATATTTTTTCACAATAAAGACAGAAAGCTGTAGTTAATATGCACTTTTCTTATATAATTTGAAATCCTCATAAGTTTCACGTTGATCTTTTAATTCTGAATCCATTTGTATCAGCAATAACAGAACAAATTGTTGGGGCAATAAAAAGAGGTAGAATTATGAAAACTTTAATTTAATTAAATCTTAGAAATTAATTTTAAAAAAGCTCCTAATTTTAAGTGCACTAAAGTGTACAAAATAATTTTTATTTCGTCCAGTAATTTTAAAATGGATAACTTTTAAGTTAATGAAAGCTAGTATTGCTATACGTGTCCTGCATATTGAGGTAGACAGAAGTAGTAGCTTTTGGAGCGTTCAACACCCTCCCAAAAGCTTTGCAACGAAAACTTCACATCTAAAACTTTACTCCCAAAGCTTCATCCCCAAAGCCTCACCTCCAAAGTTTTACCCCCAAAGCTTCACTCTATCAGCCGCCTTGGATTTTATAAGTCATACTGCTATTTACAAATCAAAATGAGACATTCAATACGGCAGGTGTGTGGTGTAGGTATAGTTATTTCTTGAAGGCCTAACCATTGTGGACGTAAGACACGTAATTTCTTACGTTACGTTAGTGCGCTCCCATTGTTTACTAAGATTAACTAGCGGAAAAGTTTATTGATGAAGTTAGTAATATACTTTTCCATTTTTAAAAACTACAAAATCTCCGACATACTTGATAATACCTAATCTTTTTTGTATTTTTAGAAATCTTGTTTTTCTTGCATCCACCATAGACGTTTTTTCGTTGTGTCATTTCTTACGTAAAAGTTCGATAAGTTTTCTTACATTCACCGTGGTTAGGATTTTACACTCAATACATTTATAAATTATAATTGGTTGTTTTGGTAAAATGTTTGAACATTATGAACAACGAAATATGATGTCACAGGAAAAATGTGAACGTAAGAAAATTGTTTAGTTAAAACCTTAAAATATTTTAAAAAAGATGTATTTCATATAAGTTAACTACTAAATTAAATTGCTTATTATTATACTAACGATGCAAAAAATATTTCACCCAAACTGACCTAGCGCTCACTTACAAGGCTCATATTAGACCTAGATTCGAGTATAAATCGCATATTTGGGCAGAAGCAAGACAATCTTTATTGCCTGCTTTGGACAAAGTCGAAAAGAAGGCCTTTAAGCATTGGTGACAAGACGATGACTTCTATAAAATCAATTCTCTGAAGCACAGACGCAATTTCTCATGTCTTACGCTCTTTTGTCGCTAATTCAATGGATATTGTTCCAACGAAATCTCTAGTCTAATTCTCTGTAGATCAATCCCTGCGCGTGATACCCAAGCATTGAGCCATCTTCACCTTTTTGTCATCGAAACAAAATCTATCAGTATAGTAAAATTTCGTGAATCATTCCTGAGCAGAACTATAGGAATGTGGAACAGATTGCCGTCTTCTGTTTCCCCCAGGACTACAGGCCACATTTGTTCAAACGAAATGTTCACCGGCACCTACATTCGACATCTTAAACCTTTTTCTTCCTTTTCTATTTTCCTTTCTATCAAGGCTGTCTGTACAAGGCTACACCATAAAAAAACTGCTATTGTTCCGACAATTATACATGGTGTAAGGAGAGTCGATGCAAACATTTTAGGAGCTGACAGAGGACATAATTTAGAATCTATTTAGCCAAAGGTATCTTAGTACAAAGTCTTACAGTTTTTGGAAAATTTTCCATTTTTATGTCTTACAATTTTTTTTTGTTCTTATGATAGTTATACGCTAATTAGACAATAATGAGAGATGCTACCTTTGTCTATTTTTTTTTGCTATGTTTTCGTAATGTGTAATTTAAACATCGGAGGTTGTCGTATCTTCTGATTATATTTCCCTAAAAATCTGTAATTTGCTACAAAAATAACACTTTTTGTCAATTTAAAATTATATTGTTAACGTTGACTACATATTTGAATATTTATTAAAATATTAAATGCGTAATTAGCGTATTTTTCAAATAAAAACAATTTATGTTTCAAATATTAAAAGCTTTCTAAAAAAAATTAGTCTCTTTTTGGATTTGCAAATACTATGACAAAAATAGTTTTATAGGTCATACATTATTTAATTTTTTAAAAATATGGATCAAATTAAGTGCAGCCACTACATGTTGCACATAAGTCCCACTTACTTTGCATATACTATTAGCTTCAGCCAATTTACATAACTACCGGTGTTAAGCATATGATGCTCAAATAACACACGGTGGGCTAAAAGCATAGCATCCAGATTATTCTAACCGATTTTGGGGTGAAGCTTTGGATTGAGAATATTTTAAAAAGTGAGCAAATAAAGTCATCGCTTGTACAAAGGAGTTCATATTTGGAGAATTGACGCAGTGATTTGAATAAACGTGTTGTATATTTTAAGTACAGACATTTTGGCACTGAAATGAGTCATGTTATAGCTCCTGGTTAAAATGGGTTTGTTTGAAATTAGAAATCTTGTGAGAAGTGGAGAAATAAGAGTAATGTCTCTGAAACATGAACTGGGCGAACAACGAAAAATACGAAAAATACCTTTTCACCTAAATATTTATTTTTGTAGTAATATCTATCTTGGGTCTGGACAAATGAAATTAAATTCTGGACTTAACTAATGAAAACATGAAAGATTGATTCATACATGAAAAATGGAAAATTTCTTGCTTGGAGCTGCTGGCCAAGAAAAGGCTCAATTTTTTTTTCTTTTCTTTCAAGGGTGGACAAATGTTGACAAATAGTAGGCAATCGATTGCAATTATAAAAGTTCTAAAACTTTTATTTTGGGGTGCCGATTGAGCTTATTTTTTAAAAAACTTTAATTTTGAAATTAAACCCTGGACTTGCGTGAAAAAATCATGGACAATCGATTCATGCATGAAAAATGGGAAATTTGTAAGAAAGGGGTGCTAGCCCAAAAAAAGCTCATCTTTTTTATTTTATTTTTATCTTTTTTTCAAAGTGTGGATAAATAAATTTAATGGTTGGACAAATAGTGGACAATCGATTGCAATTATAAAAATTCTAAAATTCGTATTTAGGGGTGCCAATTTCACACAGCCCTTTTAATTGATGTTTCTTGTCTTTATGGCCACTTCTCTGTGTTTGACTTTTTATTCGGACTTTGAAAATATCTGGTGTGCTATACGATGCAACCTATTTACTGCCTAGTACTATGAACAATATCTATTTCAGACATGCCCTGTAGACGTCATTTGCATTAGAAAATGGACACGTTCAGAAGGCATAAAATCCTAATTTTCCTGTTTATCGAAACTTATTATTTATTGTGTATCGAAGAATATTTCGATAGATTAGTCGGTAATATCGTAAGCAAAATTATCCTGATAATAACGTGGACCTCGAAGGATTTCAGACTGGGCCTTGCATTTACAAGACTTCGAGTTCACTCTGGAACATAGAAATGAGATTAAAATAAATTGAGTGAAATATCGTTATGAGAATAACAAATGTACAGCTAAAGGAACCACAACTTAAAATAATTACTCAAATACTACAAAAGCAACCTTTCGAGAACTATATGTACTAGGAAGAGATGTTTTATATATCAAGCAGTTGACCAAGACAGCAAGCTGCTTTGTGACCCAAGGTGTACGTAGACAAAATTAAGAGCGTATAAAACCTATTTTGCACAGAAGAAAATGGAGGCAGTTCTGAAGAGTAATTACGCCATCCCAAAGCTGAAAAATGTAATCAAGACATGCCACATGCACTGCATACGTCGCAATTTAGTAGAATACAAATAAGCAAGGTGGACTTCTAAATCCCATCCCCAAGGAAGACAGTCCTTTAGAAACATACCATATAGATCATTTTGGACCACCAACCCTAATTAAGAAAATATACCTTTATATCCTCATTGTCGTAGATCGGTTTTCTATTTCAAAATTTGTCTGGAAACGATTCACTCCCTAAGACGATTACCAGATTAGACGCTTTCTTGAAGTTAGCTAAAGGATGCCTACTATTTGGGCAGAACTCAAAAGGCCGCCCGAAATTCTGCTGCATGACGCACAGGTTCTCTTCTGATTTCGTAGGCTCGGGGGACGAGCAGCCTGGGAAATCTAGCTGTTGTCAACGCAAATATTTTGAAAAAGAGTAACTAAGAAAGAATAAATCAAATCCTGTACAGGACGCGATGGTATATCTGGGTATCAGTGGTTGAGGCAATTCTACTGACGAGAATTGTACTTGCGGAGGCACTAGGATGTTGTAGAGTAATTTCATGCAAACAATTGTGGCTTCCTCGCAACATTTGTCAGGTTAATTGCCCAACCTTCCTTTTTCGTAATTTCCCTTCGCCAAGCTCTGCTGTGCGCATTATAGGGTTGTTCTCTGAACTTATATCTTAAAAAATTCTAAATAACTTAGAATTATAAATATACATATACAATAATATGAACATTTTATGACATTTTTTTTCATCGCAGGATTTTTTTTAAATAGAAATGTATGGACATAGTAAAGAATTCACATTTTCTTAACCTCTCCGCTTAGGAGCATTTCAATTGGAATGTACATACAACAAAAGTTTTTTCGCTTTAAAGTTTTTCTCTTTTCCTATTTCCTTTCTTTGCTATAGATGTGTTCTAAAATAGTAGAGCATACCCTGCCTGGGCTATTTCAGCATTCTATAATTGCTTAGATAAAATCTATCGTTTCATAGGTTTAACAAATTTTTAGGAATTTTAAGAACCAAACAACGAGAAAAATATTTTGCAGTAATTTACAAAATGTTACAATATGGCAATTTTATTGACTATTTAATTAAATTACATATATAATTAAATTGTCGGCACTTTGCTATGTTTCCTTTTTGTAAAATTAACAGAAAAGTTTATCTGAAATCGAGGGAGGCACTTCAGATAAGTACTTTATTTCATGCAAATTTTCAGCTGAACCTGAAAGGAGATCGTCAGTAATATCCTGCAATAAATTCCGCTTCTCATTTAATACTAAAGTGAGCACTTTTTCAACCCATCCAAAGCTGGGTGCGAAACGTCATTATCATATCCAATATTTACATAGGCAAAACAATTGCTTAACACGCCCGGCCAGACATGAATTAACCACCCATTCCTGCCTTTTAATATATCTACAAACCCTTACCAGGGTTCAGGGTGGGCATTCAGTTGTATAATTGCATTTCTGTATTTATCCCCTGAAATTCATACGGCTGTGTGTCCTTTCAGTCGACGAGTATCATTAATTTGGGGTCACATTGTTATTGGTGTTGCAGCATCAAACCAAAGCTCCTCTGACTGATACTGACCAACCCATTCCCACTCACCCCAAAACCTTATTGTAATCGGATACGTTGACAGAAAATAATGAAATTAACGTCAATGGGCTTTGTTCACAATATCATGAAGATATTTCAGGGGTAAGGGGATTGTGCGGATAATGAGAATATGAAAAAACATTTTTAACCATTTTCATTATTTTCTTTTTCTGATTTTGCGGAATGCATCCGGGTGATGATATTGTTAGTGGACACATTGGCATTGACTTACATATGCATGTAGTGTACAGAGAAAATAAATTGTATTTTCGAAACCTTTCCAATCCTCGTGTACAATGCAAACAACCGTCAGTGGGTAGCGTGTCGAATGCAACAATCACCACAGGATATCATGGTGTCTGCTTATTGTCCTGTAATGGAAATTAATTTCCATAGCCTCACTTGAATTTTTGTACAAATCTTCCTGCGTATATCCGTTTGCATCATTGCATGAATTTACTCTGCCCAGGAAATATCTGAATTGGTCGACACACAACCCGAATAAGCTTTACAAGTTTCAAATAATAACTATTCTACTATACTCAATAACAGAGCATGAGTAGCATCTGGCTTTTGTTTATACTCCGGTCATATGAGTCTTAAATCATTAGTCAAGTAGTGAATAATTAGTACAAAATGATCACTTACAATTATGTATACAGGCTTAAAGTGCTAACGATTTAAATTCATTATACTATAGAGATACATTGTGCTACGAGATACTTAATGTTTTAAATTGGATAGCACCAAGGAAATCGGTATATACTTTAAAATACAACAAGTAAATTGAATTTCATTGACAATATTTGCACTATAGGACCTACTGGAATCCAATACGCCCTTTTATATCGTAGATATTGGGTATTATAAATTTAATCAAACTAGCTATGCGTCTGTCTGGATGTCTACGTGATAACTTGAGAATGCATTGGGCTAAAAACTCGAAATTTAGTATGCAGATAACTTATTGAAATTGAATTGAATTGATAACTTATTGAAATTGAATTGAATTGAATTAACAACTTCTTCATAGGGTTGCCATGTGAGATCTCCAGTTCTACAGGGTGTCCTAGTTAAAGTGTCCGATCGGACGTCCAATGATAGCACTTCATGAGACCCTCTTGTATTGGAGGGGGAGAAGGAAGGCAATTCTAACGTTTTTCGAAGGTTTTTTTTGGTTGTTTTTTTACGATGAAGGCCGTATATCTTATACAGAGTGTCCAGCAGGAATTTTTCAAGTATAAATTATCGTTACTCGTTTATTAGCTTGGCTGGGGACGCGTTTGTTGCGTCATTTTTGTGGATTTGTTAGTAACCATAGGTCACTGGTCAAAAGCGTACGGTACGTTTGTGATTGAACAATATTTGAAGTGTGGTGAATCGTTGATTCGAGCGCATCGTGCCAGGACCGTTCATTTCAGCAGAAACGCCAGAATAGTGACCTCTACAGATATTAAGAAGTCAATTTGGTATGTGATTTTGAAAAAAAAACTAAAACTTCATCCCTATCAAATGCAAATCATCCAAAAATTGAATGACAGCGATTATGTTATAAGAGACACGTTCACCATAATGCAATTGGAAGGTTTTTGGACCCCCAGAATGCTTAGAAGCATATTGTTTAGCGATGAAGCTCATTTTCACATCGGGGGCTACGTAAATAAGCAAAATATGCATTACTTCTGCTCATGAAATAATCGGTCCATATTTTATCAGTGAAAGAAAAATTGTCACTTCCCCGGTATACTGCCGTATGATTGATGAGCTTCTGGTACCGCAATAGGACTCATTTTCATTAAGATGGGGAAACTCCATACACTACTGTGGTCTCCATGTTAAAGTTAAGGGAAATTTTCCCTGGAAAATTAATAAGCAAGTACGGAGACATACCCTGGCTACCTCGATCACCGGATTTTACGCCGTGTGATTTTTTCTTAAGGTAACCCTTAAGTCTGAAGTGTACTGTAATAATCCCCGCACCATATCTGTCCAAGAAGAAAATATCCGGCGTGAAATCGCTGCCACATACTCAGCGCTTTGTTCGCGCGTACTTGCCAATATGGGGGTTCGCTTACAAGGGTATATTGCGAGAATTGGACGTCACTTGGAAGACATTATTTTTAGAAAGGGAAATCCGCAGACCCTTGTTACATTTTTAAAAATATATTAAATGTTCTAAACTTATTCGTTTTTTTTTCAAAATGGAAAAATTTCCGCTGGACACAAGATATGTGCCATATCGTAGGAAACATTAGTGGTTTTTAAACGTTTAACCCTTTTTCACGTAAATTTCTCAAAAAAGCTCTAATTAACATGAAATTTTCTTAAATATTTTGGAATACCCATAAGTTTACCTTTAATTTGATGTAGGGTATGTGTCTACTTATCTCTTTTTGTTTTCGAAATAATCTACTTCGCAATTGAGATCCTATTCTGCATCCATTTTAACGACCAATGAGCACCAAAATTTTTTTTTATATATATTTATAATTTTCAATATTTTCAAGTAAACGAGCAAAATGGAAATTTTTCAGGAGAGAACTCTGCCTCGTTCAGTAGTTGAAGAAGTATCTTTAGCCATCAGGAATAAAATATTTTACCAAAATATCGCGCCGCCATTTTCTATACGATTGTTAGACATTGGCTACCAACGACCTTTGATTTATGGATTGGACGAGGTAGAATTACAGCTGGCCACCAAGATCACTCAGTCGGATACCGATGGATTTTATGTGTGGAACATCGAATGACACCAGGTAGAGAGTTAAGGGGACTCTCCTACAAAAAAATCGCGATTTTTTATACAATTGGCGAAATGTGCTTTGCATAAAATATTCGCAGAGTCCTTTTTATTAAAGTGGAATAAAGAAAAATGTTAAAAATTTATTTTGTGTTTTTTCCCACGTTTTTTAAGAAAATATCAGTTGACAACATTAGTTGACTGATTTGGGTTTCACCAAGAAGTTTCAATAAAGTTCCCAGCGGGAAATATGGTCAGACCTTCCGCAGGAAGGTGCTTGGAAGATAGTAAACTTAATGGCAAAAAAGCCAAATAAGTGCAAAAAGCACGAACTGCTTCCAAGTTGATCTCGGAGAAGCTTGGAGCAAAGTACACATTAATCCAGTTATGGAAAAAGCATGGATTCCTTCCAAGTTGATCTCAGGTAAGTTTGCTGGAAGGCGTACATTAATCATATGATTAACTGCAGTTAGTTCTAGCTTTTGTCATAAAGTTAGGGACTTCCCCGATTTGAATTAGTTTGGGGGTTTCCTGAACTGTCGTATTCATTTCTCCCAAGTTTTTGTGAAGTGAAGGTGCCTTTTAATAAAGTGGTAACTTAAGTGGTAATTATTTTACAAACGTGCTTAAGAATTGTGATAAAGCAAAAATCTCAAGCAACCCTTCCATCAACATCTCCGGAGATCCATGATTCATCACTTCCAGGTCCTGTAGGAGGAAGCACACTTCCTCCAGCGGACATGCAATGGTGAAAAAGAAATGAATTGTCTTGCGAAAGGGAATGGATTCTCACTTTCCCACCTGCCTGATGGTATACTTCCATTTCCAGCTGGGGTTGTTATAGCCGTGTTTCTAAATATTGTGCTATGGTCCTATGGAAGCAGTATTTATATTTTGTATTATTTATCATTAATAACGTTTCTATTATTAAAATGTATATTAAGAAAAGTAGAATTTTCTAACGCGTTCAGCCTTAATTAGACCTGGAAGTGCTCATACTTTGTAACTTCAACGTCATTCAAACCAATGATTGTTACATTTAAGAAAAGTGAATATGAAATATTGAAACTATTGACAAGAAAACTTCCTAGCAAAAGTTTTAATTTTCTGTTAACTTTATGATGCCGTCAAAATGCAAGAAAGATGAACGGTTTCTTCAATAAAAAATATAAGATACCATAAGGTTTTGGATTCGTAACCATACAATAGGTTAATTTCCCAGGTAAATTTTAAACGAAAGCCTTATTCTCTTGGAAATCAAGCTTTTGGGAGAAGCCAAAAAATTATTCCAGATATGTAAACAATATTTTAGAATAATACTTTTCCATGTTTTTTCTGACCTTTTTCGGCTTCTTTCTCACTAGAAAATTGTTTTTGAAAAATTAACCGAACCTATCGGATGGCAGGGATTCTTCTTTGGAGGCGAATGTGTTGCTCTAGTTTCTCACTAAAATAAAAAAGTATAAGATCAACGGCAACATCTACCATGACAACCAGGTTATTATTTACCTACCCTCTCATTACATTAACATAATCTAGCATTTCTGAAATCACAACCCACAAAGTAAGTACCATCAGCACTAGTTGATCCCTATCCATTAATTATTTCCAGCCACGTAGAACATTATAAGTATAGTGCCAGGAAGAAAACAGGCAGCTGCTCAACTTATGTACCTGATGTTAAATGTTGGAAGCTCGTTTAACATTTCGGGTTGATCTCCCAAAGCATCTCTCTTAACACTTTAGTGTGAAACAAGCATTCGGTTAATACACCTTCTTATGGGACAAGTTTTCCTTGGCTTTCAGACACGTCATGATAAATTGAGATGACGCGAAAAGTTTCAAGGAACATATGTCAACATTTCACCTCTGCTGTAGCATAGAGCGTAAAGTTAAGGTAAAAATCGCGTCTTAATAGTGAAATGACTTCTCAACAGAAAAGAAAATGCAAATGTAAAGATATCTGTTTGAGGAGTACTCGGAAGCCCAATTTTATCTTGGGAAGTCATTTTGCACATTATCTGTGTCACACTGATACTCCTCACACTTCTTCACGTCTCTTATGTTGGCTCATCCAACAAGATATGATAACGTATGTCCCTAGGTCAATTTAGATGGCGTTTTATGCGTGTTTGGATATTACACTCGAGGCACTTGACATCGCATAAACCAGCTACTGAATACGTTATGGGAGAACATAAGGATGACACATATCCCTGGGACATATTCTTGCATATAGAGTCCCCCTTACAAGCGCCCTTTGCTCTAGGCAAAACTGGTGGGAGCAAACCTCTCTGGAACACGTTTAGTCTCTTTGGAAGGATAAGGGTCGATGGAGTACTGGCACTGTTACCCTCTTAAGAACTTTTAACACGCTTCGATTCTCAAGGGGAAAGGTTCTGGGAAGCCAGTCACATATTCTGCCCTATATTTATGAATATTACTTTCGTTACATTTATTGCTCCTAGAACTATTCATGGGAAGATTTGCTTGATAATGGCAGAACTGCCAGGATTTTCTAGCAAAAAGGACAAGAATGCATTGGAGATGAGGGAAATAAAGTGCAAATCAAATAGTGTTCATATTAATTGGTAGAAATTTTGATGAATTTTCTGATAATAGACGGATATAATAAATAAATAAATTCTTTATTTACAAGGACACAAATGAGTACATAAGTTCTCTTTGCTTGTGCTAACTCCTAATTTAATTCAAGACAAAATCAAAATATAAGAAAAAAGAGAAAGGAAAACGGGAAAAAACAAGAGACGCAAAATTCATTCCAGAAAAAATAAAAGTTAAAACAAAAACAATGAATGAAAGAAAGTAGTCCATAACCATACCAAGATTCCTTACTTTTTATGAGTAAGGTATAGACACGTCATGCAAGACCAGCAGAGATAACGTAGATGAATTAATATTACCATTGGAAATTATGATTGCCTGGGTTTTGGACGGGTTCAGATTCAAGCAATTAGACTTAGTCCAGGCTGATACGTGCTGAAGTTCTAAATTAAATGAGGTAATTTGCGCGTTAGCGTTGATTAAAGGCGTTGAAAGGGATAACTACATGTCGTCGGCATAAATCCTGATGAAACAGTGCGTCGAAAGCTTAACCACATCATTCACATACAGTGAAAATAGCAATGGTCTCAAGATCGAACCTTGTGGTACCCCACCCAGGAAAAGCCTCTCCTGAGAAAATCTTGGTCCGCTGAATACTACCTGTTTCTTATTACAGAGATAAGAATAAATAAACCTTACGGCAGAATTTAAGAACCTGTACTGATTTTTAAGCTTTGAACAGAGAATATTGAAACTCACTGAGTCGAAGGCTTTAGAATAGTCAAGTAAACAAAAAACTTCTCTTTACATTTTGTCTTATTGTTTCAATTTGATTCAAAAGCAGAGTGATAGTACTATGCTTAGAATGAAACCCAGATTGAGACTCACTCTTTCAAAAGCAGAGTGGTTAGACCAGTCGCATCCAGTTTATTTTATTTATTTTATCTTAGATTCAAGTATGATTAAGTTGCTTAATAATGTTTGTTTTTTACTGTTAATTCCCGTAAGTTTTTAATATTAATTAATCAGTTTATAACAATTCTAAAATAATGTCCGCTTAGGCTGCACACCCTTGAGAGTGATGGAGACATTGATCGAAATTTTGGGTTGATAAAACACATATTGATGAAGACGATTTTGATGATTATGTACTATAAGAAAGAAATGAAGAAGTTGTTACTCAATTCCAAGTAGCCAAATTATTTATCACTGCCTATAAGAAGATGCACTTCTTTGGAAATGGCTGCAAAGGCTTTCAAGAAGTGTAGGATTGTGTCTGTTGATTGTGGAATATTTATTGAGGAAAATTTTGCACCTTCTGCAGTAACAGATTTGTAGTGTGATAGCGATGCAGGGTTAATTACGTAAACTCTATCATCTTAAATAACAGATGTAGTTCCATCTACATCGAGTTCACAACGTCTGGATTATGAACTTCATGCGTCATCTGAAAAGACGACAAAACAAGTTACTTCAGCGAAAATCAGGCCGGTTCCAAAAAGGAAAGATTCTCAGCAAAGAAGGAAGAAAGGACCTGAAATTATTACTAGTTCGATATTTTTGCAAAAATTGGAAAAAAAGCTGAAAAAGTTAAGGAGACGTTCAGTAAGAAAGCTCCTTTAAGAAAAACTGCAGTTCAGCCTAAAAGAATTTTGACCAATTGCAGCGATACAACGGAAAAAGAAAAGTTAGAAGCATCAGTCAGAATTCGGCACCAATATAAATATATATATATATATTTTTTTAAGGAACAAACAAAAGAGCATGGCGCATTGCGGGTATGTTTTAAAAAAATATCTTAACCGAAGAATTAGCGAAATATATTGACATTTAGTTGTCCCAAATTCCTAAAGATAAATATGTCAACTGTTGGTTGTTTACAAATTAATCAATAATTTAGACTAATCATATAAAATTCCTTTTGTCAAAAATTAAAAGATACTTTTGGTGTCTGTAATAAATCGGAAACAATAAAACTTCCCTTTAATCTAATTTAAAATTTCGACGTTCCTAATCAATTCCAGCATATTATAAATCAATGCAGGACATTAAACCCTAACACACTTCGTTATGGTGGCCATTGTGTAAAATGCAGGATGCTACAGAAAATTCCATTATGAATGCAAACACCAAATCTCATATTCATGAAGGTTTGTATTTTGCAAGCTGGATATGTTGCCACCAAATCAAATTTCAAGAGTGGGGAGTGCGCGATTTATTTGCTAACATGTTCACTTACCCCACTAACAGAGGTGGAGATTTGTGGGGTGTTATAGATTTTATGCGTGTCCCATTTTCCACGGCCTCCGCCCCTGGATCCCATATATCCCATCTGCATTACTGTTTTTATCGCTTGCCCAGGGAATCAAGCAAAAGTTCTAGCGCAATCAATTTTTCGTAAAGAGTTTGTTGCAGTGCTTCAAAAAGAGGGCTTGCGGCGTGCTGGAAAGGAGCATGATGTATAGGCTCGTGTTTACTGGCATTTGCAAATTGACAGGTGAAATCGAAAACAAATTTCACTTCAGTTTAGATGCGCGAAATTTATCCCGGTCGGAGGATTCATCCCGCAGGAGGCTTAGCAAGTGTTTTGCGATAAATGCAAATCGGGCGACAATCAACCGTTTTCCTATGAGGACTGTCTGCTGCTAAGCACTTACTGTGCACTTAGGGTTTGGATTGGATTCGGGCTGACATTTCAAATCTCTTTTTTTGTTTTATGGTTCAACGTGTTTGAGCCTATGGGTTCGGATTTATGACTCGTGAAATTCAATCCCAAATCGTCACTCACCCTTGTCCATTTCCTTTTACCGTGGCGTTCCTTATGAGGGTGTCCGACAGGAGATAAAAAATATTTGGGCAAAGAAATTTTTGCGTTTTGACTATATTTCCCTTAAATGGGATTCGTTTGTGGTTAGAAGAAGTTAACGAACTGTAAACTCAAGGGTTCTAACTGACTACAAAATGCAATTTCTGGATTTGATGAATTAGTGTGATCTGGTATTGAAGGTCCTTTTTGGGTAAAGGTCGAGTAATGAGTTTTTAAAGATTTATCGGCACGTACGGACCTTCCTTACTTGGGAAAAGCGATTTATCTAGTTTTCTGGTTTCACAAACATGTTAATAGAAGCGTGTTATGTGAACGTAGGGAAACATTACAGAGATTGAATACTAAATCAAGAGTTTGTTAAAGTAGAATTAGGTTTTGGCAAGAAGACAACCAGCTCGGCAACATTGTTATCTTTATTTAGAGTGGAATACAATATAAAAATATTTTTGAACTTAAAAAATTGAAGCAGTAAAATATGTTTTAGTATACTCAATGTAAATTAGACTATTTAGATTTTTATATATCCATTAGTAAGAAAAATTATTATATTATATGCGCGGCGTTATGAGCATAAACTTGATAAGTTCATTTCTATTTCATTCCGGCATATTGTGGTTATTTTATAAAATAAAAATAAATAATCAAATTGATGGAAAATACAAGTTTTGTATTTTGTATAATTTAACAACCACCAACATTCTTTTCAAGAAGGGAGGTAACAATTAGTTCAGAGCAGGTATCACGTGAGGAATTAAATACCCTGATGGAGGCTTACATACTACGCTATATTTTCTATAGGCTATCAAATAACTGCACACAAGTCATATACCAAAATAAAGGGGAAGTTTAGGGGAATTCAAATAATCAGTAAAACTGGTAGGTTAATGGGGTATTTTGGTGGGAAAACCCCAAAATTTTGAAAAATCACTTGAAATTTGACCAATAACACTGAACTTGAACTGTAAGCATTTAAAGGTCGGAAGCTATAAGAGGCACAGAGCTGTTTGTAGGCTCGTTGAAATAGGTAACAGGGTTCTCTGTGGAATGCCATCTAAATATTGGTCATGTGGCTCTCCGTGTTGCGTGAAACTACCCTATGCCAACGTATGGCCGTTTTAAGACCAGTCATTTTTGTAGTAAAAAAATCGGAAATCAAATTAGATCAATTTCTTAGATTGCAGGTGGACACAGGTGTATGGGAACATATCAAATATAAACTCTTTGACGCAGGTACAGGCTAACCCTATGCAACGACTCTATCCTGTAATGTATTTTCTTCTACGGGAGCTTAGCTTAATTTAAACCACATCCTCATTATTATAATTTTGCGAAATGTTAAAATATTATAATATCTTGAGATGGAATTTAAACTAAATTTTGCTATTGCTACACAAAAAGCGAGAGCTTCCGAAAACTCACTTAGACTCTTACTTACAACTTTATTCGCGCCAGTTGTCAATTTTAACACGTTGACTGCGACAATTAGCAGAAAAGTTTTCGTGAGTGAATTGCGTTTTTTATTGTGCGTATTTTTTTCCTGAGAAAACTTTCAAATGGTGGTCACCGGTAATTGCCATATGGATTTTTGCTGCTATATAAGCGAAAAAAGGGACAAAAGGGACATTTAGACGGCAATATTTCTATAATTTTATGAAATATGGTATACATGATTTTATCCCATACATTCACTGCACTACTAGTATACTCGTGAAGTTTTTAAGCTCTCTCTTACGAAATGTATTTTTACATATATTTTTCTCACGAAAGCTTTTCTGCTAATTATGGCAGTGAATGGGTGAAAAAGCTAAAAGTTAGTCTTTAAATATTATTAGATCATATTTCCGCAGCAGTAATATTTAGAAACGAAAATTTTTGTTAATGAGCAGATATACGAGAGAAAAACTTATGTGAGATCGTTAAAAAACTGCATATATATTGCACAATTGCTACTGCATTTTTCAGCCTTCCTAATTTTTAGATTAGACACCCAAAAAAACTTAGGCAAAGCTTAGGGATAAAAAACTTAGGGAAACTAGCGAAGACTTTGGTAAATTACCTAAATTCACTAGGGTAATTTTATATAGGAAGCTTAAGTAAGCCACCTAAGTATTTTACCCAAGTCAGGTATGATTTTTCCAAAATTTTGGTAAAAATTTACAGAAGTGCTAAGGAAAATTAGCAAAGTTGCTTATCTAAATTTCCCTATACTTCGGCAAGTTACAGAGGAATATTTGGATATTTTTCAAAAGCATTTTCTATGAATTACCCAAATGGTTTACCCAAACTGTGTACATTCCTGCTAAAACTTCGGTTGGAATTTGGTAAACTTTCGAATTTTTTGTCTATCAAAATTTTTGTCTAATTTTTCCAAGTTATGTAACAAAAACAAGGCTATTTATTGATATCGACATGAATATCGATTTTAAATATTGAGTTAATTTTCAACTACACTTTTCAGCTTATTATAAAATAATTGCTTAAAAGTGCAGTTGGCAGTAAGCTAAATATTTGAAATCGATATCCATGTCGACTCTACATAAACCTCTGTAATTCGTTTACCATTTTCATTTATTTTTTATACGGAAAATATGCTCATTAAGTTGACCTATTCATAGCTGAAACATAAAGTTTATTTTTTGTATCATCTCGGCTGAGAAATGACAAATTAAAAATACTGGTGGTAAAGTGTGAGTGAAATTATCGGAATACTTCAATCAGTTTGTTTTAATAATATTCCAATTATTTTAAAAATACTTAAAACTGAGAACTAACAACATCGAATGTTTAAAATGTTTAAACAGTTATTAAAATGCCCACTAATTCGAACAGGTTATGCTGAGTCTATTAGCGAAAGTTTTACACATCCAACTTGTAATAAATATACACTTGCTCCGGAAAGTTACCTTGGTCTTATGTAAAAATTTACCCAAAAGTCATTCAAGTGTTTTTGGCAAAATTGTATACCTACAATTTGGGTAAAACGTATAACTTGGAAGGGAATTTGTCTAAAGCTTGTGCAAAAATTTTCCTAAACACTTGGGAAAATTATCAAAATTATTTTAGGTCTTTTATCAAAATTTAGGATGCTTTAATCTGGTAAAAAACATCAAAGTACTTGTGTAAATTTTGCCTAAATTTAAATTTCCATACAAAAATTTTTACCCAAGCGTGTTTAGATGATTTTACTATAGTTTTTTCTATGGGTGTAAGAGCCAATGATAATTTGTGCTGACGATGGCATCACTGCACACATACCCACTTAATGGCTTGTTGTTTAGAAGGTTGTGGTCTCACGTTTAGTTTTTTTTTTTAACTTTGGCGATTTTAAAATCAAAATTTTGGGCTCTTGTTTCACTTACTTCGAATTGCCTTAGGCACTTTTGGCTGTAAATATTTTATTTGTCTAAATTATTGTGGAAATTTAACTTTTTTAAGAATTTTTTAGTGTTAAGATTTTCTTGTTTTATCTTATTTATGTTATTTCTTTATTGTTAGATTTTAGAGTCATTGTATTGTATATATATAAGACAGATTAGCTGGATCCGCGTATTTTTGAGACACACCGCTGTTAATTACGTATTTATTTGAAAAATTTTGATATGCAATTTATTAACACAAATGAGTTGTTTCACGAATTTGTGTATTTAAGGAAATATATCCAAGAAAACAATTATATACAATGCTTAATTGTAAAGACTTACTAAATTTAAAAAAAATTTCCTTTAAACCTATAACGCAACGAGTATTCAGAATGATGAAAGAAATGTGGAATGGCAGTAGAAATATATTACATATATCTAATTTGGAAGCTGAATTAATTATAAAAATCAATTATGATAAATCTACACTAATATAATAAGAATGTAATATCGTCGGGTCCATGCCAAAATCGGGAATGTGTAAAATTATTGCTTCGAGATTATCTCGATTTTAATGTTTGACCACTTATTGTAAATAATCTTACTATCGTAAGATTTCTATTTCTTTCGATTATGACATAAAATTGTCTATTGTTTTTTTTATGATTACCTGTTCTTTTTTATTAACTGGTTTTTGAAAAAGTTATTGCACATTCGCGGCTCCAAATTGTTAAAAAATCACATTCGTGGTTTTGGCATAGACCCGACGATATCTGTGTGCAGCGTATATTTGTCATAATATTAAAAACGTCAATAGAACTTGCGATTCCAAGACGAAATATACAATTTTCAGGAGTTTTGTCTGTTCGTCTGCCTGTTGGTTTGAAAAAGGTTTCTGAGAAAACAGCACGTCTGTTTGTAAGGAAACATGACTGTGGTAAAGTCAACGTCGCGAGGCATACATCTGCTGTGGCGTTACTACTTTTGAGTTCGCAATACCTTCCTGGTTATATACAATTCCTGTTACCATAGGTATATTCTACCGACTTTCCGATTTTGAATTTTTAGTTAAAATTTGACAGCATAAACGCAAAGGGTTAAGCGATAGATCTGGGATGAGACTCTTTTAGATGCTGTTGTATCGGATAACAAAAAATAAATCCATTTGCTTTTATGTTTCTTCTGTAGCATGACAAATCCAGCTAATTTATGGATAAAATACAAATGTTATTTTTCTAACGACTTGGTCTATTGGCTTCCGACCAAGCAGAAAATCAGTGTCTACTAATCCTGCAAGATGCTGTAATCGGCGCTATGTTTTCGAGCGGTACTACATATGGAAAACACGAATAGTATGCGGCGAATGTGCTATGGCTAACAAAAAGTCTAAAGAAGCTCTTGACCAAACTCTACAAGATCTCTGAAACAACTATAAATCAATGTGGAATGTGACATTGGCTTTTTCTGGAGATTTCAAACAAATCCTCCCAGCAATAACAAGGGAAAACATAAAGAAAATACCTTTGTCCACTAATATACCAGTCAAATTGGACAGTGCTTTAAATGACTGCAAATTTTCAGAAATATGTACTCCTAAAACCGGCTGAGAGGAAGGTGACCGATAAAAATGGTGAAATTCTTCTAACCCCAACAATTTGTTGAGTTCCACCCAGAGTTGAAAGTCTTATTGACTACGTATATACGATATCCAAAGTCGGGACTTTGGCCTAGCGTAAGCCAAAGTCCGAATTTTCTTTGTCGTGTAAACGGGCAAGTCCGAATTTTGGTCTAACCCCGATTGAATTGGGGCTAGGCCTGATTTATTTGAATGCGTGTGTATTTTATTAAGATGCAAACGGTGTCACGTCCACGTCCACTTTGTGCCGTTTATACGGGTAGCCCAGATTTTGGCCTACAACCGGTTTCTAGTCCTGATTTGGGACTATCGCATATACGTAGCCATTGATAGTGTTTATGAATCTATCCACAAAATTGTTTCTCAAGATGACAACTAACTATACCTCACACCAAGGACTAATCAAGCCGGTGCGATAAACAGTCCCATTTTGGAAAGATTTCCGAGGTAAGAAAAAGTTTACAATAAACATCGGGGGCCGAGCGGGCTTTGGCGCACGTCTGCAGATTTTCTCCGCAGATCACTTGGGTTCAAATCCTGCACAAGACATGGCAATTTATATGGGTACAAGTGGTTGAGGTAATTCTACTGACAAGAATTTTACTTGGGATAGTAATAATTTCATACCAAAAATTGTGGTTGTTGGATTAAAATTTCCCAATCTCCTCTTCCATAGTTTCCTTCCACCTAAGCTGTGATATGTACATCAGAGGGTTGTACCCTGCGCTTAAGCAATATCTTAAAACCTCGAAAAACTCCATACAGTACTTTGAATCTGATGATGCTTTACATCATTCGGTGGAATTTTTAAATAATCAATCGGCTTCAAGACTATCAGCACATAAAATAAGTTTGAAATTTGGAGGGCCGATTAGATTATTAAGAAGCTTAAGCCTGCCAAAATTATGTACAATGGTACAAGATTGAAGGTGAAGACTCCTTTTAATAATATAATCGAGGGTGTAATCTTAACAGATTGTGATAAAGGGGAATGTGCACTTATACCACGAATTCTTATGATACCCACCAATTTTTCTCTTCAATTTAAAATGCCTCTGTTTCCAATAAATGCCTACTTTGCTATGTCGACGGGATATTTCTAGTATCGCCAATTGTATGTTGCTTACTCTCGAGTTAACTCTAATAAAAATTTGAACATGTGTTCCGAAAAAGATAAATCTGTAAACATATTATAGTTTACTTTACGCGGACGAAGTCGCGGCAAAATCTAATCATAATATTTAAAGATTTCTTGAATACAAACGAAGGAAAACAAATTTTGAAGGACATAGCCACAAGCCAAAAATACATTTAAAATAACTAGGAGTAATTTTTATGTAAGAAAGTGTATGGATTTTATGTTGTTTTTTGTTTAATTTCTCGCTTTTGTTTTTAATTTATATTTATGTGGTAAAGAAAATGAATAATAATTCTATTTTCGAATGAAATGGTTACGCTATACCAATGTCCTCCAAAGTAAAAAATTACTTCCCTACATTGTCCTCCAAAATTCAAGCTTTTTAAGATTTCTGCCCTCCAATTGGAGGACTAATGTACTATGTGCATTGTAGGGTTGTCCTCTGAGCTTAGGGAATACTTTCAAACCCCTTTATGAACTTTCACTAAATTAATAGTTTCTGAATGTTAATATTACATAACAGCTGTTCAGTTAATGAGGCTTCGATTTCGAATAATCACCTATTCTATGAAATTGTTTTAATAATTGAATGCTACCAGTATCAGATGTTGAATTAAAAAGAAAAAAAAATATTACCACAAAAGAACCATTTATACCAGAGGAATGATAATAGCCATATGACATGCACGGGAAAATCTTTTTCTGTAAACATTATATAGCGCTTCTGCCTGGATTCCATTTCCCTTTAAAGAAATCCTGACAACCGGAAAAGCTGCACATTACAACGAGGCAAGGACTACTAGGGTAGAAAAGAACTTGTGCAAATATTTAATTTCTGCTCATTTTGCGCTTCTGTTTTTTAACTGCTTTAAAGTTTGTGAGGTACATGAGGTAAGATGCAACAACGTACATACAGAGAATAGCTTTAAATCAGCTAGAGTGAGGATTTAAATCAAGTGTATTTAAGGAAAACGATGTATTATCTCACCCTTTAATTTTAATATAATCTTTGTGTTACTATAGACTTTATAATTTGTTCTTTTGAGCAAAGTAGTTGAAGACAAATAATTTGGAGAATTTAATTGAAATTGTTGGCATGGAAATCTTCTACTGAGTAGTTACGGAATTAGCAGCAAAAAAAAGCTGAGTATTACTTCAGTTAATTACGTTCTAAATAGCATCATTATACCTTAGATGTAGAGTATTATAAGTTTAAACAAACATTTGTAAGACATAAAAATATTCATGATACACAGAAATATTGCTATTAACCACTTCGCATAGAATAACGTCTCTCAGACGTGATAACCTCTTCTGCCCAAGAGTAGATTGCATGTCTCCCACACGTGGTTTGACAATTTCATCGGTCTTCCGTATTTCTTATGGTGATTGTCAAGGGTGAAAAAGGAGTTATCCAGAAAAGGCCTGTTTTTCAAGCCAGGAGATCGAAAACATTACCATTCTTCATTTCAACAAATAAAAAGGACCAAAAAGGTGGTATTCAAAAAACGCAAGTTTTCCATTTTAGGAATTCGGTCATTTTCAGGACCAAAAAGGTGTTATTAAAAAAACACAATGGAGAAAAGGGTAATAGAGAAAGAAAATGTTATTTCGAATTTGGCTTCTATGAAAGCAACAGAAAACAACAAAAACAACATCCTACCTTGGTTATTAATCCTTTTAGATTTCTTCAATAGAGAACTTTCTAATCAAGACTAAACTAGAGGTAGGTAGTAGACCTCAGGTAGATATTGCGTCGCTATTCCTACCTTTTATAAACCCGGTACCCCGTAACTAAGTAGTTAATCATGCAGCACTCCTACATCCTATATAATAAAAAGTGCATTTTTATGTATCTATAATTAAAAAAACATTTATTTTTCTACTTTACTCCAAATATCATTTAGTTAATTAGTGGAAAATTAAATACACGCTTATGGCTTCGTGAAATTCGTGGATTAATTTCCAACCTAAGGTGCTAGTGGGAAAAAAAAGAAATCGTTTAATAGATATCTGACTGTCTGTCGGTTTGGTCTAGAAATATGAAATTTGGTATTTAGAAATATGAAATTTGGGATTTAGAAATAGGAAATTGGATACCTTATTAAAATGGAAAATTCAAGTTCGAAGATAGGCAAATTTGAAGAACTCCTGCCATACAAAACCTTCAGTTATATCAAATAAACAATCGTTTTTTTTTCTCCTAAAACGAAAATGCTTCGAAGTAAATGAATAAAACTTAGCACGCAAATACCTTAGTAAATTTCAAATACCCTTGCAGAAAATTAACCAAATCAGGGAGCTCCTTTATTCATTTGAAAAATTCAATTCATCAATCATTGACCGAAAATAAAAGTAACTTTCCATTTTTGAAATCAAAAGTGAAAGTAGTAGAAGGAGATCTAGGATTATGATCCTTTCAACCTTATCTTGATACAATTTAGGTAAATTTTATTCCTGACTGCTTCAAATTGAAAGGTAGTTTTTATCCTGTCTTAGCTTAGTTGTCAAGGCACAGAATTCCCTCTGGCGTACCGCAGGGATCCGTGCCCGAACCACTTTTATTTAGTCTATACATAAATAATTTACCGAATATGATATCTGATGCATTTGTTCACTTTTATTCTGATGATGTGGAGATGTATCTTAGTAGACCAATTGGGCTAATCGATAACTGTAACTGTGCACAACGTTTAACTGATGACCTACAACGCGTTTATGAATGGCCACTAATAAATAAACTACATTTAAACTCTTTAAAATCAAATTGTGTTGCCATTTACAGACAAAATATTGACAAATCCATCCTCCCGGCCATAACTTTAAACAATTGCATCATTAATTATGCTGATCCAGTGAAAAATCTGGGCATTCCATTGAACTCAAATTTTACGTGTTGTGGCTGCATCAGCGAGAAGCTTGGGAAAAAGCTATGGTTGCCTCAGGCAGTTATGAATGAGCTCGCGCTATTTGATGACCCACCTACGCCTCAAGCTAGCTAAATTGCTAATTACAGCACACT
This sequence comes from Dasypogon diadema, assembly GCA_006980735.1. Lineage (NCBI taxonomy): Eukaryota > Metazoa > Arthropoda > Insecta > Diptera > Asilidae > Dasypogon > Dasypogon diadema. The sequence goes on along the minus strand of QYTT01078094.1, from coordinate 4,833 downwards.
TTAATTATGATAGTATTGTCTTTAGTAAACTCTAGTCTACGTGTCAGCGGAAACTGGTAGTAGCTTTTAATGATGTGGTAAGAATTGTTTACAAATTACCTAGCAACCCACATATCTGTATTTGTCAACTCGATATTTGCTACCTCTACAGAGATATACTTCGCTAAACGCAGGGTGATTTTTTTACACGCTGTCTATAGATGAGTGGTTCACATTTTTCTTTTTTTATCCTCAATTTAATTGATTAACTTTAACTTTTTATTTCGACTCGTTTAGTAATTAAATTAGTATAATATTTATTACGTTTAGTATTATATTTTATAGCACACTATTACCTACAAAACCACAGGATGTTAGTATGTAACAAGATTGTTAATCTTCTGTACAATGTTCAATAAATGAATTATATAATTTATATTATTTATTATATTATATAAGACATGAATGTTGAATACATGGTTTACATACTACAAGGTTAGCCAGGTTTTCAGTTTGAATTGTCATATTGTGACGTCACTTTGGATACCTTGTTTTCACAGCTTTTCAATAATGAGATTACATACAAAAATAAAAATTGGTAGGTAAATAAAGGGCAATTCTATTATATTAAAATCTCCACAAAAAAATCACTAAAAACCAGGCCTCTTTTGTTTGTTTCCATTTTATCTTCTTCTTCTTCTAAATTTATCCAAAGTGACATTACGATTTATGTGTCAAAAGTCTGACTAATCTTGTCATATGTAAACCGCGAACTGAATATTTATTTTCCTAACTTAATACTCGACTACATTTGCATTGACATCTCAAGTTCACATAACTAAATCGCTGTAGTAACCCATTGAAATCTTTAATTTTCCACAATACAATATTAAAGCGTTTTAGAATTCATCGCATTATACAGCAAAAGCCAAAAACAGTATTGGATATACGTCCCTTTTATGAAAGAATGAAAGTATTTTCGAACAGGAAATTTCGAGGAGTTTGGCAAAGAGTGTGTAAACTACGTAGGTATTTCCTAATGGGTTTATTTCGTGAATAGGATATTCTTACTAAATTGAATGAGCCTTTTTTGTGCTCCCTTTTGTACACACCTTAAGGAGTTACAAATAATCTCTTTTCCATAACAATGTAGAAGCTAACAACAAGTACGCATACAGAGTAATAAGCAGCAGCGGAGTTCAATTGTCATAAGGATTCACAACCAGCAGGAGATGCTCTGGTTGTAGAAAATCTCCCCGTCACTGTATCCGCAAGTGGATTACTTTGTTCCACACCCCTTTTCCTCATCTCCTCCTGGCTTAACACAGACTTAAAGTGCTCAAGGAGTCGCGTACCTGAGCTTCAACTCACTTTCTTGAAAAGTTATGTTATTGATGATAACGAAAATTGGGTAATTACGTTAAATTTAGGAGAATTCTTTGTGCGAAGTAGGATTTTGATAAAGATTCAAAAGGTATATCATCCCTCCTACCACTATGAGATGTCTGGCTCCCTGATACTTTTACTTTTTTTTGTATCTACTAGCTCTCTTATATTTACAAATAGATGAAAGGAGGTATTTACTGAACAAAATGAATATAAACTGATTATGTAATAATTATAGAGGGTAGGAAATTTCATCCACATAAATAGGCACTTTTAAGTCTTCAAAAAATTTTTAATTTGAATATTTTTAGAGAGAGCTTTTCACTGTTCTAAGCATCAAGCTTGTCTACAAAGCTGACTCCAAGTATTCATAGTTGAAGAAATACTGGTTAACACTTTCCACTTTAATTCTTTTCAAGCAATAACTTGTAATTTTAAATGTCCCAGATAGACTCTCCATCATGACCCCATTTTAAATATCTCCATTTGAAAAATAACAAATTACAGGCCTTCAAAATGATTAAAAAAGGCGGTCAAAATTAATATTTTGACAAATAATATAAAGAAATATTTGCTACTTGGATAACAATCAGGGAATTAAAGAAAAGACGAATCAGCATGCTGTAAGACTCGAATTTTTGATGATGAAAGGTTTTACATTATTCCTTTTATTAACATTATTCCTTTTATTAACTCAATTCTTTTGTAAGCTCACTATCCTCACTTTTGCGTAGAATCTACTTGTCGCCTATAAAGAGGCAGAGAAATTTTGTAATGAAATTTGAATGATCAACAACGTTAGACAACAAATTCAGTAGTCAGTATTAAGATGATGAACCGATTTTGTTGGCAGGTTTCTCTGAACTTTCTCAAGGACGAAAGAATGAAGATGGTGAAGAGCAGGTATCACGCATTAATCTTATAAGGAATCAGACCAGCGATTTTGTTAGAGCAATGTCCTTTAAAGTAACGATAAAAGAGCGTTAGGGAAGCGCCATTTCGTCAGTGCTTCAGGGAATCAATTTTAGAAGTATCGCATTATCGCCAATGAGTTTGAAACCTTTTTTGTTGACTCTGTCCAACGGGGGCAACGCAATACATACTGCCTCTGCCATATAGGAATTAAATTCAAGCCTGCGTCTAATATGAGCCTTGTATATGAGCCCTAGGTCGTATGGGGTAAAATATTTCTTGCAGCAGTGCAGGAAGCCTAAGCACCGCTAACTCGATTACTATTGGATACCTGAACCCCCAAGACGTTCAAGTTAAGAGAATTTGAAATGCTTACCCCATTGAGGAAGAGAAGCGGAGAAGGTTTCGGGATTTCCTTAAGGGAAATAAGACAGCTTCAGGTTTTGGATGCATTGAACTCGACGCAATTCACCTTGCCCCAAGGGAGAATTTTAGTAATGTCGTTGTTAAGTGATCTAATCACACGTTTGATGAGCAGAAAGAGAGTAGGGGACAGTGCAGAGCCCTGGTGCACGCCGGTATTGATATTGTAGGCACTAGAGGTGACACTGCCCAAAGTAACAGTCAGAAAGGAAACTTTCAATCCAGGTAAGAAGAGAAGGGTGAAAACCAAATGCTGGGAATTTAGCTAAGATGGTAAAATGCCAGACTCTGTCAAAGGCAGGTGTCGTAACTAATTTCAACACTAAATATAAAATTTTACTGGGAATTATTATATATATGATACAAAATAACCAGGTGAGTAAAATGGAGCCATTTATTTCGGTCAAATAACACGTCTGGTAATATAATCCCATTTATTATAAAAATTCTGTTCCCAATACACAAACCCTTAAATAGTACGTCCTAAGGTAGTAATATATTAACTAGAAGATGTAAGCGCTGATTTTCAGTAACGACACAATACCGGTAGTGACCATTTTGTTCCCCAAATTGGCTTTTAATTTAGTGAAACACATTTGACTCCACCAAATAGCAATAAACCTCAGGTGCTGATGACTGCGATGGTGTCTGGTGACGACTGTAAAATGTAAAAGGAAAGGAAGTCAAGGCAAAACGATATAATAGCAAAGACTGGGGACAACAATTCCTACTTTATTGCACCCTCGTTGACGATAGCAATGTCCACAAATTTCTCACTGCTTCAGAGTTGAGTGAATTTATATATAAAGCAGATTGTTCTACCGCAGAGGAGAGCAACTTGTATTGCACCCACCCTTTTCAGTTGTTATCATTGCCGTCGGCGGAATGAATGGAATGAAAAAGTACATGAAATTAGGAAAAAGTGAAGAAAATCCATTAATTTCCGGGTACGACACGTTCGCTTGCAGTAAAATTGCTCGCTCCTATGGGAACTGTACCGGAATTTGTACTAAAGATAGCTTACATACAGAACCACAAGTGTTAAATAAACTTCTTTGAGAGAGAGCAGCTTGCTGTTAACGTCCTGCAGTGTAATTTTCACCTGGAATAATTTCGTGTAAGAAAGTGAAAATACCCAGAGCCAAATTAATTTTTCTTTGCAAGTAGTCTGTGGATACCCAGTTAAGTTCTGTCATATTATTTTGGTTGGTTTTATTGTAAATTTCTATTTCCATTTGCACCTTAAGAAATCTAAAGTTTAAGCTCTTTTAGTTTTACTTTATTGTTTTCAAATTTAACTAACATTTTTAAATTATTAAATTTACCTTTTTTAGTAACAATTTCTTTTATTGGAACTCACGAGATACCCTGTGTTGCATAAAAACAGACAGGAAAGAGCATGGGAACGAGGAAAATATAACAGCAGAATCAATTTCACATTTCTTTTCACACAGATAAAATAACAGGAGAAGCTATATCCATATAAAACCCTATCTGTGAAGAAAGCATTTTTAGTTGTGGGTGAAGTACATCCAGGGTAAGGGGAGCAACCCCGCATTTGACAGTTTATAATACGGGGTCCGTCAGATCTTAGTAACCCAGAGATAAATTGAAATGAATATAGTGTTGTAAATAATAGTATTATTTTTTTTAACGTGTTGCCTAAGCTCAGGGGACAACCCTATGATGCTCACAGCACAGCTTAGGCGGACGGAAATTTAGGGAAGGGGAGATTGGGAAATTTTAACCTGACAAATGTTGCAAGTGAGCCACAATTTTTGGCATGAAATTTTTACTGTGCAACATCCCAGTGGCTTCACAAGTACAATTCTTGTCAGTAGGATTGCCTCAACCACTGGTACCCAGAAAAATCGCCGTGTCCTGTGTGGGATTCGAACCCACGCCAACAGGGAAGAAACTCTGCGGACGTGCGCCTCAGCCCACTCGACCACCGGCGCACAGTGGTTCCATTTTGAAAATAGGTGGACATAGGACCAAAAGTTGGAATTTCGATCTGAAATTTTTTTATAGAACAGATATTAACTAGACTAATAACTTTTGTTATTATGAAAAATTTGATAAGATGCACAGTTTTCGAGAAAAAAAATAATTAATTTTTTTTGTATGGAGAAA